>JAVFBY010127115.1:0-11757 GCA_034781015.1 Tonicella lineata
CGAGTTGATTAGCGCCTATTGTCTCAAGATGGATGGGATATACTTCTGAATCAAGGGTAAGTGTTTATTTTGTTGGCGGTTGCAGGACTTATCGAGTGAAATGTCCGAACAGGTTTTGAGGCACAAGTTTAGGTCTAGTTTTTAACTAGCACGCTATGATCCGATACATGTCAGAATTGTTAAAAAAAACGATCATTTAGTGCTTTTCTTGTACTACCTTATACATAGCAAGAGATGTGTCACCACCAAGCGAGACTTTTATTTTTCTTCCAAGAAAGGAGTAATTTTTAATGAAAATTTGTGGACTTCGTTCAAGAAACTGGCGAAAGAAATAACCCGAGTATGAAAGATTACATGGAAAATGACAATGTGCAAAAGCGGACGCCTTTTAAATCAATGGTGGTAGAAGAACAGGTTTAATATTGAATTATTCTAAACATAAATTCTAACTATATTTTCTAGGCACGATACGTTGTTGCATATATGTTTTCTGGAGATTGCGTTTTTGTCAACTTTGAATTACCGCTCTATACATTAGTTCAACCGAATGTGGAAAAGAGTGAACATACATCGTGGAAAGTATTAAATATTCCACGAACAGAAGAAGATAAATAAACGTAATGAATGCGAATATGTGTATATATGTATTGCTTCGTAGTGATTTTAATAAAGGTATCGAGTTATTCTTTGTAAAATAACACTTCACTCTAATTCTTTTACTGAGGCAGATCAAATATATTGAACAAAATACAGTATAATCTTCAATGTGTATTTAAATCAATGACATACATTAATAGCATTTGTTGAGAATATCGAGTTTCTGAATTTGTTATAAACCGTTAATAATATGTGTTTCATTTATTAATACCGAAAAAATTATATGATAGAAAAAATTTGTATATCTAATAAAATTTCTACTTTTACTCAAATGAACTTATCGACGTCTTTTTTGTTTGATTATTAATTGTTTACTTAATTAATATACATTAATGATTTTAACATTTTTTTTTATCAGAAATGCGCATCTGAGCCATGTTACTTGCTGTGATGGCGTTCAACTCCTTTTAACATTTATATTTCTTCTCGTTTGATTAACTTTGTGTTTTCTATATATACTAAGTATAGTATGCCATGTCACTGGGTGCTATTTCATTCTCAACAACTTTTGCCTGTTCGGTTACAATGCACAAAATATGAAGGCAGGTTATATTCTAACATTCATTTTTTTTCGTGAGTTAATTTATCTAGATAACACAGGGCTTAAGGGTGACAATCTTAATTATAAAAAAAACAGCCCATCATACTATCACACAAACACATTCACTGGTTAAAGTAATATACGTGTAACTGAGATTCCTGGGTTTCACGGTCTGATAGTTATTTTAAAAATAAAAAGTTTAAAGTAGACTATCGACAATGTTAGACATACGGGATAACAGTGTATCGCTCAACATTAAGTAACAGCACATCAATCCAAAAGTGTTATATGACATAAAACACCTGTCATTATAGATTCAACCAAAAATGTATAAGTAAATCTACTTGGGGTTATCTATCTGTATTGTTTCTACGTTGCAATTTCACCCGCACTGTTCAACTGAAACTGAATTATGGAAACATTATAAAAAAGCTCTATTGTTTTCTATGCAAATGTATCTAATTTCACTGCTTCTTCAACATGGCCGCTTGTACACGATTGCTTGACATTGTAGGTATTCTCAACTAAAGTTAACAATAACTGGGGTAATATGTGTAAAAACATAATAACATCAAACCTGTTTTAGAAATCAGAGAATATACTATATATATGTATCCGAAATGGGAGAAGCGAGCATCCCACAGCGAATAAACATATAATCAGTGCTTGCACTTATGTGCTGTAGACTAATTTTGAGGGGACGCATTAACACTCGCGAAAGTGATAACTTAACTAAAATTAAAATATGAAGCGGGATGTCAACTTGCTTTACCGCTGACGATAATATTTCAAAAGTCCGTTTCTACAGGTGTGTGCCCAGATATTTTTAAGACTGCTAATGTAATACCAATATTTAAGTCCGGTGAGAAAGATGATGTCAAGAATTATCGACCCCTGTCATTGTTACCGTTATTTTCTAAAGTGTTAGAACGTATTATTCATAATCAGCTATACGAACATGTAAAACAACACAATACTGAATATCAACATGGTTTTGTTAATGGACGATCAACTGGTACCAATCTTGTTACTTATACCGATCAGTTGTCAATTAGGATAAATAAGAGAAAACAAGAAGATTCTATATATATTTTATATATATATATATATACCCATATATACATACATACAAATATATATTGACTTTTCAAAAGCATTTGACGCAGTCAGCCATAGACTTTCGTTATATAAACTTGAACAGTATGTCTTTCAAGACTCACTTTAAACTTTTGCAAATCCTATTTATCTAATAGGAGTCAGGTGTGGTTTTATGTGATTTTAAGTCTAATTTACTTCCTGTGACATCAGGAGTCCCTCAAGGCTCGATTATTGGGCCTCTGATGTCTGTATTGTACATATACGACCTCCTTAACGTTTTAGCAAATTCTAATATGTTAATGTATGCTGACGATTCTAAAATTTAGCAATGAGCACGATACAATACTATTACAAGATGATCTCCGTAGAGTATCAGATTGGTGTTTTAACTGGAGACTTATATTAAATGAAAAAAGTGCGCAACCATAACTTTAAGCCTGAAAAGGAATTTAATTGTACATACGTACATTATATGTTTATAATCACGTTTTAGACAGCGTTTCAGAAATAAAAGACCTTGGTATTGTTTTATCGTCTAATTTAAATGTAAACTCTCACATTGAAACCATCTGTTCTAAATCTTTTAAAATGATGGGTTTTATTAAAAGAAGCTGTAAGCATTTTAAATCTGTGACCACTTTACAGTCTTTATATACTACCCTTGTAAGAACAAACATGGAATACTGTTCCCAAGTCTGGTCCCCACAAACAGTCTGCCACATTAATAAGCTAGAACGTATTCAGAAAGTTTTTATTAAATTTTTATGTTTTAAAACTGGTATTGAATATCATGAAAGAGACTACAAAAACATTTGTAGCCGTTTTAATCTGTCTACTTTGAGTGATCGTCGTCTTATTCTGGGTTTTAATTTTCAACATGGTATTTTAAACGCTCGTTTTAATTCCAGTTATCTTTTAGAACACATACCCTTTTATGCTCCTGTGAGAGTTTTACGTCAAAAACAATTATTTTATTTGCCGCCCTCAAGGGTCAATGTTAGAAAAAATGTTTTTATACCACGTTTTCTTAATAATTTTAAAAAGCTTTTATGTGGTACAAACAATGATATTTTTTGGCAAGGCCGTGTTTTAAAAGAAGCGTAAACTGCTACTTTAAGCAGTTTTACTAAGCGTTTTAGCTAACATGTATATAGCTCATTTTTGTTCATTTATTTGTATTATAACGTATATATTTACATGTAATAAATTTATATAACTGATTTATGTTTGTAATATCATTGTTATTTTATTACTGCATATAGTGTTTTAAGTAACCTGTAATTAGATCTCGGTCCGTTGGTTATGTACTGAATAAATAAATAAATAAATCAGTAAACATATTGCCTCAGAAACATTACTCAAATGGAGATATTCCCAGCCTATGTTAAAGTTAATTACAATTTAGAAAGATGGCTGGTAGATGTTGTGTTCTAGATTAGACTTATTCATAATCCAGTTCCATCAACAAATATACAAAACAGGTACATTAATACCGAAATCTTCTGTCACCATCCGTCTGTCTGTTCGAGCGCCTGTCCGTATGTCGGTCCCTTCTTATTTATATATTTTTTTAATTTTTCTTTCCTGAATCTTTATATTCACTCAGACATATTGGTGCATTCTGATTACTTATAATTGTAGTAAATTTACATAGAAAACGTTATTTATTTTAGGTATATTTTCTCTGCCTTTAACCGTTTAATTTATTCCTAAAACCCCTGTATAAACATTGCACTTTTAAAACGACCACCCTTATAAAAGTCACCTAATCGTGTGAAGGCCAAAAAGAAAAGAGACTGCGAGTTTTTGTAGTTTTCCTAGATAAAAATGTACTAAACGTTCTGTTTTTGTCTTAAACTGAAAGTTTGAGTATTTTAATTTTAGTTAAATTCAACAATATGAACATAAAAATGTTGGTGGCAACACCAAAAATAGAGCTGAACAATGGTGGGTAATTTGTATTCAAAGCTTTGTCTCTGTCAATTCAGAGCAAACAAAAATAAAGCAAGTGATTAAAGAAAAGAAAAAAATGTGAAATTGCCTTGAACAGGAAAGATACAGGAACAAAATATTTATTGGCAAAAACATTAAATATTGGGAAGAAATAGGAGAAGTTAACACACTGGAATCGGGATTTCTGATGGACAAGCAAGTTTCAACATTCCCATTGCATTGGCAACTCAATAATATTCATTAGATCAAAAGGGAGAAAATTGTGCATACATGTATAAGACATTTGGCCATCTAGATAGCTTTATTTACTAGTTAAAACGCCGACAAAAATATATTGGATATTTATATTTATATAAGTAAAGGTATACCATTTGTGCAGCAAAATAACAGAAAACTGAATGGCGTAGAATAACTTCAATGTCCCTTCCTCTAACTGTGTATTAAGTAATCATAATACTGAGCAATTCTAATATACACTTGCTTTATTGCAATTGTTACACGCGGAATCTACTTTATACACCGAACAGCTTTACATAATAGACATACACGGTAACTCCAAACACGATCATAGTTGTATAACTCAATATTTAGACTGTATTTAAGTTTTTTATCACTCTATCAACAAACAACAATAAGTTTATTCCGAGTTACCATGCTTTTCTTTAATCTGCAAAATTTAAAAGATCAAGAAATATTTATTTTTTTCCAAATCATTTTGTTTTATTTCAAGGTATGCACGATACACCTCGTGGCGATTTCCTCCTTTATGTTTATAATGTTAATGAAACAAAAAATAGCGATTTCGTTCACATGATACATATCTAAGGGATTTCACATATGCCAATCTCAAACGATACATATGTGTCTAAAAACCCATCTCGATTTATTTACAAACACAGAGCTGTATATGATGTTTTCGGATGTTTTATGATTATGTACAACTGTCTACCTTTGAAAACCGTCTATGTAAAATGCTGTTGTGCTGATGGGTGGCATGGTGATACCAATAATCTACCCTTAGCTTAAACCCCACCCTACTTTGTTAACAAATGTGTCTCAGGCATTATTAAACACCACAGATAACATACCTAAGCACTCAACGCCTCACATTTCACATTATTGCCAAATCCTCAATCTATATCAACATGCACGTCAACAGGATGTCTGTTTCATCTATCACATCAGCTTAACACGACAACCAGTTGTCACTTTGGTTTCAAGGATTATAATAGCAGTAGGATATCACCTGAGATTACACTCTAATAATGGTGGACATGTTTAGTGTGTAGAACTGTGACAGTGTTCCATTTATTAGCACACACAAACACCTAAACTTGCATAATCACATGCTATATAGTATGTTAATACTCCTAATCACAGTTCTGCTTTCATATATACGCCTACATGTTTAACATCAATGGTATATGCATTGTATACTATTAACAATTTCTCCATCGAACTATATGACTATAGTAACGAAATGGGCCGGCAATAGATAAATATAAAATTCCACACATCCTTCTTTTGTTCTGTCCTCGGTATTTGTAATTAACAGAGTATTAGTTATTTGTATACAACACAAACAGTCCCTTGTGGAAACAAATACAAATCAGCAAGTTAATGCATGTGTAGGTTATGCAAGCTGAATCAATAAAAACATGAGTCGCCATTATGACCTGAAGGGAGTATGTAACGCAATATTACATCAGTACCACGGCATTGACGTAGTTCACACGCTTTAAATGTTTTTCATGACGAAGGCTTAGCGAGAGAGCATGTATATATTCATTCCGCACGGATTGCATTTCAACAAAAAAAGGAATAAACTATGCGCCTATAATCCACTTTATTGAAATACACAAGTGACAAGCGTACTGTTAGCCTGTGTGTTAACAATAAATCAGCAAACTACGCTTCTATACTACAGCTCTTTTCATTCCATTTCTCCATTTAAAATGTATACTATACAAAACAAACGGCTCTGGTTAATTGAAAGTTATGTTAATATGTATAGGGCTTTCCCTGATTTTCATTGTTAATTTAAAAGTGGATTAGAGCGGCTCGGGTTTTGGTGTTTACCTATTCGCTACGACTATATGTCGCCAATGCCAATCTGTGGTTAGAATATGAAGTACGACAATATGTGATGGAATTTATATAATTGCCGCCTAGCTTCTAACTATTTCATTATGTTACAATCAATACAGTATGATCCATTTGATTTTTATGAACGTAGTATAAATATTTTCTATGTTATGTCAATTTGAGCAATCTAAAGGCCGTATACGATTGCAAGTTGAGCTGAAGACAAGTCTAGTCTTAATGGTAATAATTGTCCTTCATTAATCTTATAGTCTCTTATACAATAATTGGAAGCCAATGCGTGTTGCTCGAAATGTGACAATCTTGATCATTTGAGCAAACAATGCTGCCACAAATTTTTAAAGGAACCAAGCCGTTCACATGGAATAGTTCCACCTACTTGTTCAGTGATATTGAGAACCGCGTGTTCCGCTAGTATAATGTTGTATTTCAGTCGAAGCATATCAATTTGTCCACGTGGAGTTTTGCCATTGAATTATACCATCACTTATATTTGTTAATAAGCAATGATGTATACACTGGCATTTCAGTTCCCAAACACTCATTGTCAATACGGTTTCATACTTCAGATCAACAGTATTATGCCGTCAACCAAATTGACAAAAGTAATGCGGAAACAATAACATTCTTTTTCACTTAATACTTATTTGATAAATTCGATTGTTTAACACAAATGCACTGGAAGTTTAACTCACAATTCTAACCGTTCCAAAACAGAAAGTTACACTTGGAGACATATTATCAGTCAACATCCCGACAAAACGAAGATTGTCAGACACTTTCTTGGACAGTTTACTTCGGTATATTCCGCTCACTCCATTTTTAGAATTATAATTTAGTAAACTGGTTTTGGTATAACACAGAACAATTAATTTATATCCACACTGTGACGGTATGTCGTGGAATGGTTTAATTTGATGATTTACATAAATATACCCTCTGCCCTAAAAAAATTAAGTAGAAAAAAACTAATAAACTATTGAAAGAATGAAGAATGTTATGGGATTTACTGACAAAAGGTAAACTATCGAAACTATCGATATCTGACGGAACTATCGGCGATAGTTATCGATGTTTCGCATGACTATCGATAGTTTACTATCGGAGCCTTAACTATCGCGATAAGTCGATATTTCGATTCATCGTTACAGCCCTACTTTCCATCATCTATGCCGTTTTATAGCTGAACCTTCAGAGTGGAGACATGCATCGTCTGCAAATAATATGTAATCAAACATTTGAACAAGGTCATAAATATAAACCAAAAATAATATTGGACAAAGAATTGAGCCCTGGGGAACCCCACAAGTGACCGGAAGTGGCTCGGAAATATAATTTTTCTCAATGAGGTACATTGAATGCGTGAAGATAAATAATTTTCAAACCATTTTAGAAAATTGTCTCGAATACAGTAATAGTGTTATTTATCTAGAAAAATGCTATGGTTGATTGTATCAAAAGCTTTCGATAGATCTCAAACAAAAGTAGTAGTTTTTTTAGCTTCTTTATGAAATGTTGTAAGGACAATAAGCTCATATTTTTGAATGATTAATTCTAAAGCCATATTGATTTTGAGTTAATATATTATTGTTTTAAAGATAAGAGACATTTCTGGTTGCCATGAGTTTCTCAAAGATTTTGCTGAAAGAAGGAAGAACAGAAATTGTTCTGTAGTTTAAGACTAAAGATGTATCATAAGATATTAAATTAGGTGATATTTTACCGACTTTTAAAGAAGATGGAAAATGACCAGAGATAAAACAAAGGGTAGCAATATGACTCGGTTGCTTTGATATGGTTTGTCATGAACACGAATTCAGCCACCCCAGGAGAAATTTTTTTCAAATACATGACAGTTTCTTCAATCACTACTGGGATGCATATGTTCAATTTGGAAACTGTAAGCCGGGACATCATTCAAGTTATATAGGGATTCGATCCCCGGTAGAGGAATGTCAAATTTCCTTCCTCTGCAATTATAAAAAATATATTTCCCTGTGGAGGTCAAGGAGAGTATAATGTAAACGTCTTGCCACGAAATACTGATTAATGATTATTTATAATTTATGATAAAATTTCCACTAGATGTTTGAGATTCATTTTGCATCAAATCGTTTAGAACTTTCCAGGTTTGTTTTGTGTCATTATTTACTTTATCAAATTTCTTTTTATGGTATTTATGTTTCGTGGAAAGTAAAACGTGTAAAACGTGAAAAGCATTTTATAATGTTGTCAAAAGATCCTGTTAATATGGCTGATGAAATCCAGGTGTTGTAACACGGGGCAAATGTAACAAATGAGTTTATCTCTAATAGAGACGTTCCACAAACGTAAGGTATGCACAGAACATACATGTGTATATCATATCCCTATGAGGTCACCAAGTATGGTGAGCTATAACAGTCAGACGTATGGATTTTACAACCGAAAAACGATATTTTGATTAGGAGAGTGCATTTTTAGGTTCATTTTATTTTTTGTCTGCAATTATAATTTCTAAAGATACCAGGATGAACTTTATATCATGAAAACATTGTGTTTTTAGGCATGCATGTAGGTAAAAGTGTTAATTCTGGAAACGTGTGAAAATACTTTTAGAGTTCGATAAAGATGGCTGGCAAATGAAACATCGTGTTAAAATTGCCCCTTCAGAATATAACAGGCGAATTTAAGTTTAAATTCATTCAATTAATTTATATTCATGTTAGGATGTTCAAAACAAGTGTTGGACGGACGAAAAACTGGACGGACATATTGACCGAAAGCATTTCTAAATACACGCACCCACACCTTTAAAGTGGCTGGGCCCAATAAAAATTAAAGTCCAGCTTTAATACTTAAATGTAATAAATACCAAAATGTGCTCTTAATGCTACAGTCCGAGATGTTAACTATTGTTAAATGAACGGAAACATGTTAAATACAGGTTTGGATCAAATTTAACCTTCTAATATTTTCAAAAAATATGTCTTGGTTAAAAAAAATGTATGTGGTACAATTGCTCCTGCCACTGGGTAATTGTTACATTTTGACTTCCTATATGTTTAGTTCTGAATAGCTTAAAATCAACTCTCTAAGTAAATTCAAACCCAGTGGTGATTCATACTGAAACATGCATCTTTGATTTCAAATATGTTTAAAAACTCAATTCAGTTAGTTAGTTAGTAAGAGGTATTTCCCCAAAATTGTTACAAACCCGCTATCATGCACACATAGGAATGTTGACTTTATCTGCTTCCTTGTCTATGGTTATACTAGAGAATTTGGACTCTGTTTAAAGAATAACATATATTATATACAATCTCCAAAATGTATTCGCAATCGAAGACCGTCAATCGATGCGAACAAGCCAAAGTTTTATGGTAATTGGATAAGAAATAACAAAGCCTTAGAATTGTTTGACTAGAACAAGAACAAAAGATAAGTACATGTAAGTGTTCCTGGTCCAATAAATGATCTGACTATTGAAATGTTTACATCAAATAAACTAGTATGTGTAACTTTTACAGACAATTTTAACTTTCAGCGCAGGAAGGTATTAAATAATGTTTATTTTACCACACATTGATTTTGTATTTCTGTTTGAGGAAAAACATGTAACTTTTATGTATCTTTAATATTGTAACTGAGTTCAACTTTTAAACACAGGTCCAGTCTCTTTAATTTTTGTCTTTACTTTTACTTTTGCAATTCATATAATTTTGATTTCTGTGAGTACTTTAATAGCATATTTGTGTATAAAACATCATGTCGGTGTACAGAATACACGATAATACACAGAGAAGGTTGATCTAGTGCCTGTACTGTAGTACAGTAACATAAACAATAAACTTTACAAGTTTTTGTTATTTCAAATCTTTAACCTTACCTATGGAATACATTCTCCATGTCCCTTCGGATGAGGGCAGTGTAAATACATCGTCTGTGGTGGAGAATTGTGTAAGACTAGGAGAGGTTATAGTCTCGCTATCACATTCACCCCACATGAAGACCTCTCCTCTCACAGTGAGCCCGGCTGACATGTTACACCATTTACTAGCAGCTATCTCAGTAAACCTGGGGGGAAATTACAGTAAATCGAGAAAATGAACGACAGTAAAGTAAAGTTTAGTATGATTTGATTAATGTTTATAGCCACCGATTGAAGGCTATTAAACTTGTATTTACCTCAGTGGCAGTATTTAATTTAATGATAGAAACTAGGTGTTTGTTTATTTTATTTTATTAACTGTTTAATGTGTCTACTTATCTCATTAGCATTTTACAATCCGTGTTAGTCTTATCCCATTCATATATGACACGTAACTCAATGGGTTGAGGAAATCACCCTTGACTGACAAACTAACATGTAGAACTGAAAGTCAAAAACCTCACAAACATCTGGGGGTCATTTTATCCTTAGCTCTAGGAGCATGGGTTCTAGCTAGATGAACCTTCTTACAACGTTGAACCTTCGCTGTTCTTGTTATCATTGAATAGAGGCAACATTCTAATAATACCCCTTTAATTAAGTCTGGAATACTAGCTAACTTTTGTAGTGACCACTGTCCTACCTTTATTACCATATCATCTAAGATCATAAAAAATATTAAGTATAAACGTTTGATATGGAATTATGACAAAGCTAACTGGGAACAATTTCGGGAAAATTTAATAAGCTGCACGTGGGGAGATATTGATGACAGCAATGATGTTGATCGATATTGTAATATCATCACAACAAATTTACTGAAGTCTGCCAGTACTTCAATACCTAACAAAATTGTAGTTATAAATTCAAAAGATAAAACCTGGGTGACAAGCGAAATAAAACGGCAAATAAAAATTCGCGAGCGCATATTTAAACGATCCAGGCGAAATCGTACACCAGAAAATGTCAATAGTTATAAACAGCAGCGTAATAAAGTCAACATGTTAGTAAAAAATGCAAAAATTGATCACATAGAAAAAACAAAAGAGAAGATTTTAAATTGTAGAACAGGCGATAAACAATGGTGGAAAATCGCAAAATCATTGTTAAAAAACGAAACTCATAATTTTAGCATATTTCCTCCAATTATTGACCATGGTGTATATGAGTTTGATAATAAAAGTAAAGCAACCCTTTTGAATGATTATTTTTCGGATATATGTAATGTTGATGATACTGGTAAGACGATACCGTTGCCAATTGCAAACGACCATATTATATCTGATATTGTAACATGTGTTGACGAGGTACTTAACGTCCTCAACGACCTTGACACTTCGAAGGCTATAGGGCCTGATGGAGTTAGTCCGCGGCTTCTGTTTGAGGGGAGAAACATAATTGCTCCATTCCTTTCAACTCTTTTTAATCTTTCCCTCGACAGAGGTCTGTTTCCAACCGAGTGGAAGGTCGCCAACGTCACTCCTATTCATAAGGG
>JAVFBY010127226.1:0-11756 GCA_034781015.1 Tonicella lineata
TGTGATCACTGAGAGAAAGATTAGAAGTACCAAAATAATAGATGTGTTCCGGGTTAGTACTGTATATATGGTCAATAAGGGTAGATGTTTGTTGAGTTACACGAGTTGGTTAATTTAATAATTAAGTTAGAGTGTACATTTAATTACAGGATTGCCATGCATTGGGTGTGTTATGAAGTAGATCAATATTAAAATCTCCTAGAATTACTAGTTCTTTTTCTTCTGAGTATGCTTTTGAAGAATATTTTCATAATCATTTATCCAACCAGATGAGGAGTTTGGTGGTCTGTAGACAAAATTTAAGAGAAATGGTTTTGAATTTTGGAGACAGATTTCTAACCATATATACATAGTTGTCTGAAATGTAAACTATAACCCCACCCCCACATCTTTTCTTTCGGTCTTTTCTTTCCATATTATAATTATTAATTTCAACAAGTTTATTACTATGATGTTTCTTTAGGAATGTTTCTGTCGAACAAATATATCAATTTCTGTTTTAGACTTGTTAAGCAAGATATCAATCTGGTCAATTTTAGGAAGGACATGGCAGATGTTTCGGTGGCCTATTCTTAAACCTTTCATCGGAAGACCTAGGTTTATATCGATTCCAGGAAAGTCCCATAATTTGGAGTTAAATTGTGGAAAATACATGTTATCATTTGCCTTTGGTTTATAATATGAATATACATCTATGTATGCTAAATGACTTATGTTGTTACAATATGTGAGTATACTAATCATGTTTAAGGCATTATGTACAAACTTAGAGGTGTCTAAAGTGGACTCATTCATCCCATTCATACATACAGGGCTCTCAGGGAGAAGTACATTATTTGTTGTTACAATAGATTGAAATATGCTATTTACAATACTTGAAACAGTAATTGGGTTTTCATCACTCGGTGGAGTGGCCACAGTTAGTTGTGAAAAAGCACTAATTTGATTAGACACTGTAAGTGATGCATTGGTAAAAGTTTTTTCCAGCACACTTTTCTTGGCTGTGTCCCTAATAATTATACAGATAGCAAAGTTTAGCTTTATATCCAGAGGAGTTGCATTGCCAGCAGTGAATTTCACAATGGTGTCTGCAGGAGTCCCTCAAATGGCCACCCTCGCGACATAAATGGCAGTAATTGTTATCGTATGTGCTAGAAGACTTGCTCTTTAGTATTGGATACACCTGATCAATATCCTTCAGTAATTGTGCTGTTCCCTTTTTACTAAAGTGTAACCCATCACCAACATAAAGCTCTCTATTTGGTCTTCCATGGTAGGACATATTTTCTTTGTGGCTAACATAATCACAGCTGTGATCCCTTGCCAGTCAAGTTAATTTTTTGTTGATAATATCACAGTTTTCACTTTTCTGTGTAGAGTCCATACTGGGTGGGATGCTGCAAACAACTATTTGCGTATTTGGATATCTGGATTTAATTGTAGACAGGAGGGTGTTATAATCCTTGCACACATCTTTTACTAGATTGAGACAGTCATTGGAACCAACTTGAATTATTATCTTATCAAACCTGGCAATGTCGTGTTCCTGACTAATTTCTGTGTCTGTGAATATTCACCTCCCAAGTTCACAAAATGACACTTCTGTAATAACACTGTGGATTTACCAACATGTCCGGATATTGGCTTCTTTATTTATTCCTGTTTCCAAAAGTGAAACTCTGATTTTTAAAAATATTAACAGTTTATTTCACTGTACACGTATGCTAATACAATAGGATAACATGTTCTTCGGAACAGGTATTACCTACCAACTATAACAAACAAATGTATGTCTAGATATAAGCAAACTGTCTTCTCGTGACAAAACAGTCATACATATGCGTATGTACATTTATAATATGTCCAAAACTCACTTTATTTGTTCAACCATAAAACAAAAAATCTTTTCAATAATCTTTTGATTGCTTATATCAAAGTAAATGCACATGCATATGATATTATGTTATATTGTTTAAATTGTGTTGTACCCGAACTTTTGTTTATGTACAATAAAGAATCTGAATCTGAATGTGTCAAAGTCAGCTGTATTACAATGCCTCTCCTATTCGACAATTTGGTCCCCAGATCAACAGTATGGAGCTTACTTTTTTGCCCATTATTTCCTATTCGCGGAAGCCTCTTTTATGAAAAAGTTTGATAAGATATAAGATATTTAAACTTATTTCACAGATTGTCAGAGTTCTGTTTCTTCGCGAATCAAAAACTTCAGTTGACATTGTTTTAGCTTAAAAAGAAAGTCTTCCAAAATATTGTTATATCCTTTAACAAGAATTGTGTGTCAATTTTTTTAACAAAACTATAGCTATAGCTTTGTAATAACGGTACTTTTATTATCTTTAGATTTTCCACACCAGACTTTAAGAAATGTCTCCCGAAATCGCTCACTAAACGCCATATAGACAATGAAATTCACTGACGAATTTAGTGTCACAAGAAAGAGACTTATCGAAAGCAACGTTTTGTATAAAAAGTGTTCCTTCCCAAACATACTTAAGTCATTACTGAATTTTGTTATGATCAAACTAACTGTTATCGGTGCTGAGCAAAACGCAAAAATAAAGGATATTGATAACAATACAATTCCCATTTTCAACTCCATTGCATTACTCTTAAGACCCGAGGCAATTATCATTTGTCTGTGCAACTTCTTACTTCTCATTGTTACAATTATTATGATGTTCCCAACAACAATGATAAGTATTGGTAAAATAGAGACAAGAGCATGTGACAACAATCCATAGTATTTGTAGAATGTTGATGATTGTGCAAATTTCGGTGGAGTTATATACACCATTGTGGAGTTATTAACTGGATCCCAAACTGTACAAGACTTGATTCGGAAGGCGTTCGGCACGAAATATACGTAACAGCAGATGTATACAGTGATAAGAATTTTCCTGGGATTCCTGATAAAGAACAGAGATTTGACAAAAAGGGGATACCTTACAGACATCGCTCTGCTAATAGTCAGAACTGAAGTGATAACTGAAGTTGTCATCATGGCAGTCGGAAATAATATCCAACCAACGGGGGTATATAGAGCTGCATAAAGATGGTCTCCCTTTGTCTTATCATAGAGCGACAGGATGTTTTGAGACCAGGTAACACATGCCCACAAAATACAGGTAACATCGCTGACCCCAAGACCCAGAAGATACACAGTCATGGCGTTATGAGGTTGTTGATTCCATAATGTACGCAGAGAGACCACGTTACCAAGAAAACCAAGTGTAATTATGACTGGGAGCATGTAGGTGATTATAACAGAATCAATCATGATGTAAGTTGACTGGGAGATAGAACCTTGATGAATGATGGCCACCGAATAGTTGTCAGATATAGTATTTCCGGTCCATTCGCTGCTAACATTAGAACAATTGACCCTCATGTTAACACAGTACTCGACAATCCTGTAGAAAAAGTGAATACGCAATAGTTGATCCGATAAAGAACGCGCCTTATACGATCAAAGTATGATGTGCTTGCCCACAAAATGCGCGGCATATGCAGTAACCGTTTTATCACCAATGGGAGTTTTCAGAGTATCTTTAACGCGGATAAACCAGCCCACTGAACCATGCAGAACTCTCATTCAACAGTCATGTGACTTTCATGACAGAATCTAAATATGGGCGAATAATCATAGAACAAAAACACAATATATCAACCGTTTAACTGTTGTTCGGGAAACAGTCCAGGAAATCGAACAAACCTTTCCCTGAACCCTATTCGACGAAAAACACACCACACAAAATCGAAAGCAGACTTCTTTTATCTCCATAAGTCCTCCTGCCTCAAACACATACAACACAATGTCTTATAATGTTATACAGTCTTGCATAAAATACAATTGTTCCGATGTTAATTAAATATACACGACGTTAAGCGTACATGTATTAATTAGGCCTAAAGCTATAGACAAACTCTTCCTTTTTCCGCCGACTATGATATAAGTTAGCATAATTATGGCAGTTCAAACCTTTCTTCACAAAGCCACTCAACGTTATACAGACAGAAACATTATGGCCGGAAGCCCACCACACTTGAGTTATCATAATGACTTACCCAATTGTCTCTTACGGGATTGTAAAAGTTATCCACACACACAGAGCACCATCTTCATAACTGCTGGTTACAGTCATTCGGCTCAGACTCACTTAAATTTTGTTTTTGTTTTCTTCCCCTCTAAAGTTATAGGCTAACCTTTCCGTGTTGTAAAATTGTAAAAATAGACTAACTTTAGAATTCTTCCAATTAGGATATAAGTTATCATATGAAAACTCAAACCTTCTAACTTTGACAACTTTTTTAATTTTATTTTTAAATTGAATAGTTTAGAAAACAACATTCCTCTCGCATAATGTATATACACGAGGCATTGTGAACTGCACCAACAGTAAAAACGACACGCACAATTCACACTTGTGATCTGATTCGCTACGCTCAAACGAACACAAAACATTTGTGATTTAATATGTAATTGATTTCAAATAGGATAAACCAGAACCTCGTCAACTCGTTTGTATACAGTAAAACAGTAAAAAATCCTTCGTGCAAGATTGCCCCAAGTTTAACCATGGAACCACTCGATAAAGCCAAATAAAAAGGGCCGTATTAACTATCTGCATGTTAGGATGCACAAAACTACAAATGAACACTTGGTACAGCTAAATTCATAAACAACAACAGATACATTTAAATTGGACATTCTTCAGACGAATTACATGTTACAAAGCCTGGGACCACAGCATTGGTATTTGCAGCAGGACATGTTGTATGTATCGCAGTGCGAACTTGTGTTAAACATTATTTGGGACTCAAGATATGATAAGGTTGAAATAACACTTATCAATAAGCCATTTTGTAACCATTAATTACTATCTAGCTTTTCAACCCAGACGAGAACTTTGTAATAAATGGGCTCCATCTGGATATCCTAGTTATTATTTAAGATAAGTTTGAATCCTTGCACAGTTTTGCCATTGTTTTGTTTATTTCTATAAATGAACCATTTTGCTGTAAGCATGTTTGTGTTGGTAGTCTTATCTGTACATGATTGTTTTGATCCTAACAGATTGAACTGGTTTGAAAGGCTTATTGTGATATTCAACTCAGCCCGTGTTAATTCTTCTGAAGAAGTTTATATGATTTCGTACTCCACTAAAACGTGGTTCAATGTTTTATTCTGCTTTCTGAAAAAGTAACATTTTGGTCAGTAACGAAAACCACTTTTTGCAGAAAAGAGATTGTTGCCCAGATTCCGTTTGTTAATCTTTATTGGAACCAGGTATAAAGTTTTGTGTCATTTGTGCTTACAAGCGATTGCGTATGAATAATTTTCCACTCTTCAACATTTCAAAAATATATAATTTTCCATTTGGTTTCAGCACTAGGTTTTTTTCTTTTACGAAGGATAAGTATGCTGTAGAACGATTTACAGCTTTTATGATATTTCATTAAAATTGAGATTGGATATGGTCTGATTGGATACGTCAACTTACTATAAAACAAAACTTCTCCATAAACAATGAAACTATTACGTTTTTCTAGATATGTCAGTGCATTTGGTCGAAAAATGTAAATTTGCGAAGATTTATCAATTGAAAGTATTCCTCCAATTTGGTCTAGTAATTGGTTGACATATCTTACTCCATGCTTATACCTTAATTTATAGAATAGCGGTTTCATCCCAATTTGTTAAAAGTCGCTATTCCACAGTGATTGCGACAGAATATGGGAAGAGTTGTTATGAACAACACAAAAACTTCTGCCTATGCATGTAAAACATCGCTCCAAAACTTATTTAATTGATATACTAATTCACAAATTATTTAAGGTCTACATTCAGCTGGGGGTTTTCTTAGTAAATTCTGTGAATGTATATAGTTTTTAAAAATATAATAAATAGAATGTGAAATTCGAACTAAGATGGGCATTTCTTATCACTCAATTAGTCATTTAATCTTATATGAAGCTGTGAATATGGGGAACACACGGTTCCTAAAAAAGATTTTTAAAAATATAAACTCTAAATAATGCCTATTTTAAATTCTACTATATATTCAGACCATTAATACTAAATCTTATGTTTTAATATCAAGGTAAATAACTCCATTCTATCTTAAATCTTTACCTTTCTTACTATTTCTTTTATTATTTTTGTTCTCTGTTATTTCTAATTATTTTTTTTTATTCTTTCTTTAATTTTATCCTTATTTTCTTTGGTGTCATTACCCTTATGATTTCGGTATTAGAACAATTTGCGATAAACTATTGAAAATATAGGTACTTGATGGTTTACGTTTTTTGTGTGGAGTCTAGATTGTACAGACTAACCGGCTATATTGGTTGGTGCCTCTTTCCATGTTAAAGGAGAAATACTTGGAATGCATTTTCTCGTTATGTAAATAAATATTTTCAAAATAAAATAAATTGATATGTCAATATCCTTTGAGTTTTTTGAATAACTCGTATCAAAATCTTAAAAAGGCACATATTTATGTGTAACAGAAAAATTTCGGAAATTTATACGATATCAAATCACTGAAAATGCATGTTTATATTATATGTGTATAGTTTGTCAAAATATAATAAATGGAAAGTTCAACGCGAACTAAGATGGGCATTTCTTACTACTCTTGTATGGATAGTGTGCTGACTTATGCTTTAATAAATCATACATTTATTTGGTCAAATTTCTGGCTAGGGATACCTAATGAATAAATGTGAGAGTGGATGATGCCCAGGAGGGATGTCAGAGTGTTGGGAGTGGGGAGAGGGGAGGGGTCCTATGGGTACAAATGTTCTAAGGGGACAATTGTCCTACAGACGTAAAGTCCGGGAGGAGGGGTGTCCTAAGGGCGCAGATATCCTATATGAGGAATTATCAAAGAGGGAATATCCGGGGGACAAAACTCGATGGGGAAATGTCCTAGAACCGCAAAAGACCACCATAATATCTGCAGTGAAATATATTTATACACATGTTGTTTAACATTGGAAGTCCAGCTAACGGTGCATCCCTTCGGTGTCTGCATTATCCTCAAAATTATCGCAGCCACAATTTTTAAAACTCTAATAAGATTGTAGAAATCTGTCAAAAAGTTAGGTATATTTCTAGTTCTATATGCTCGTTTTGTGGTGGACAATTAAATACAAATTCTACAAAGTTAAGCGTTAGATCAAACGTTCTAATCAATCTAAAAGTTTTTTTCCCACAAAAAAACTGGAGCAAAAACAAAATGTCACAAATAACGTTTTTCATTATTTCTTTTATTCTCGTTCCATGTATACATGCCTAAGAAAAACGCGAAACAAGAATATACGAAAAGTTTTCCTATTTCGTGAAATTTGTCCTTTCCTTCGTTTTTTTATTATTAAGTATACGTCCGCTGTCTGTCTCCATCATATTGTCCGTGTCATTATTCTAAAACGAAAACATTGAACAAGCTTATGTTTTGTACAATCGTTTCTTATACCTAGGGGGTGCGTCATGACCTATGCGCAAGGTCATTTGGCCCAGGTCAAGGTCATCATAGCCCATAGCTCTAAAAAAAACTTGCCCGGGCCTTAAGTTTTGAAGAAAAATTTTGCAGTAGCCCATGTTTTGCACAACTATTGGTGTCCAAAAGGCTATTTTCCTTCATTTTCTTTCACATCATGACCTATACACAAGATTAATGGGCCAAGGTTAAGGTCACTATAGACCAAATGTTAAAAAAAACATTGTCCGAGCCGTAAGTTTAAAAAGAAGACTTTGCAGACGCAGATGCACAAATGTCCCTTTTGTTAACGGGTATGTCAAGACCTATACCCAAGGTCAAGATCACCATTGACCATAAGACTAAATATTCTAAATATGTATTTTTAACACCAATAACTTGACCGGGCCGATATCTTAGGATTCTCAACACCAATAACCATGTCCGGGCCGTTGCAAAGGAAAAGCCTGCAGAAGCCTATACATTGCACAACTGTTCCTTATGTATAGGGATGTGTCATAACTGATACGTTATCAGGGCTTTTACTTCAAAACGAATTTTTTTGCAAAAGCCTATGCTTTGAACACATGTGCCTTATGTATAAGGGATGTGTCATAGGTCACAACGCCAAAGTCAAGGTCGCCTTAGTCCATAATGCTAATGCCTTGTCCACATGATTTAGCTAAACAGACTTCTGTTATAACCTATATAAACTAGCTAACATTCTGAAGTTGACTAGTTCGAAGGGATACCAGCAAATGAAACAGGGAAAAGTGCTCCCCACTAAGTAGCCTAGTGGTAAGTAGATATGTAGATAAGAATACGTATTTCGTGAAGCTCTTTAAAATTCGGGATACAAAATGAAGCCATACACTGTAAAACGAAGTGTTTGAAAGTTAAGGATGGACAGCCCCTTCGAGGTCAAAATTTGTCAATTATTTTTTTATTTGTTTATTAGAACATTCTACTTTTTGCCCTGCATTTAGTGAAAATCTTGTATGAAAATTCCAGTTAGAAACCATTTCATTTTAAGTTTAAAAATGTTGATTCAGCTCTATGCAAGGGTACAGCTGGATGGGTTTTGCCCGATTTCTAACACTTAATTTTTGGTCAAAACTTCATTTTTCAGCTCTGATTTATCAAAAACCCTTTGAGCTATACCCGTGGAATTTGGCATGCTTGTTAATGACATAATAATCTAGTAAGGCGTGTCTCAGATTTTTAAAATTCGGCTTACTTTTTAATAATTAGTCTTTTAATGAAAAAAATCAACTTTTAATCATTAATTTTAGGAAAATTGCTATAGAAAGAGAGCTAGGCAGAAAACAAAAAATCTGAGACACGCTTTACTAGATTATTATGTTAATAATAAGCATGTTGAATTTCACAGGTTTAGCTCAAACGGTTTTTGAGAAAACGGAGTTGAAAAATGAAAAAATTGCAAAAAATGAAGTGCTAGTAATGAGGCAAAACCTGCCCAGCTGTACACTTGCAATGAACTGAATCACAATTATCAAACTTAAAATTGAACGACTTCTAACTACAATTTTTATATAAGGTTTTCACTAAATTTATGACAAAGAGGAGACTGTTCTGTTCAACAAATAAAAAAATAAATGACAAATTCCGGCCACAGTTGATAATATTGAAAGAAGCAATGTAAGGGTTATGGTGAAATAGGCCTGCCGGTCAGTGGTTGTCAGTTTATGAAATAGATCTTACTATCTAAGCCAGTCATAAAAAGAGCTGGTTTGTTTGATTGGAGTTTAATGCCGCACTCAGGGGTTTTTCTCTTTATTGACTGTGTTAGCCCAATGTGTAGAGGAAACCACCCTTTACGTTGCTGGCAACACAATACACAAGACAGGTCCAAGCAGAAACCCACAAAAAGCTGCTTCCTGATGCCACTTAGCCTTAATAGTTTCATGACATCAGGACGCTTCCACCAAACCACTCGAGTTCATAATATAAGAAAACGCAAACAAGGGGGTCACGATGAAACCGGACTGCCGGTCGGTTGGCAGTCATTAATGCAGATTTGTACTTGTTCCTAAGTTCAGCGTTATTTGTGTTTATCAAACGTAGGGGTGTATGGTGATATGGTCCTGCCGATGAGTGACACCTATTGAAGGCGAAACCATATCAGTCCCTATCCCGCTTGAATAACGAACACTGATCCAGACCCGAGCTCGTTAATCGCGAATAACGAACTCGGGACTAGACCTGCGTTCGTTATTCGCGAATAACAAACTTTGGACTGGACCCGCGTCGTTGTTCAAACTGATGCCTTGACTGTGGCCGGTCATGTTGTACAATGCGTATACTGCTTGAATACGGAAAACAGAGTCGCATTATAGTTCATCGTATTATATTAAATTTATTGATTTGTGCTTAACGCGGTAAGGAGGGATAATTTACGTATGTGACGGCGTGTCAGTTAAATGGGTGGGAACACCATTTTGTCGTTACTGGAAACACGAGAGACGAGACGGAGGATAAAACATAGAGGAACTATGTCATAACGCCATCAGCGCCAAGAACTTCAGGGCATCAGGAAGCTCCAGCCCAACTGGCCACAGTTCATAATATGAAAATAAACAATGTAAGGGTTATGCTGATATAGGCCTGCCGATCAGTGGTTGTCAGTTTATGTAATACATCGCATTAGCTAAACAACTAAATAACTAAACGAACTGGTTTGTTTGATTGGGGGTTTAACGCCGCGTGTTTCTCTTAATTTAAGGCGTGTTTTGAGTATAGAGGAAACCACCCTTCACCTTGCTGGCAACACATTAGACTAAGTAGGTCAAGCACCCCCTCCCCCTCCCCCAAAAAAACTGCTTCCTGATGCCATTTAGCCCCTAGAGCTTCATTGCATCTGGAACTTTCACCAAACCACTCGAAGTGCATAATATAAAAAAACATATGTAGTTGTTCCTAAGCCAGTCGTTGTTTGTGATTATCAAACGTAGGCGAGTATGGTGATAGGGTTGTGCCGGTGAGTAACACCTACTGAAGGCGATAACATATCATTCTCTATCCTAGTTGAATAGCAAACGCGGGTCCAGTCCCGAGTTCGTAATTCTATAATAACGAACTCGCGACTAGACCCGCGTTCGTTACTCGAGAATAACGAACTCGGGACTGGGACTGAACACCATTTTGACGTTACTGGATCCACGAGAGACGAGACAGGACAAGGAGAGGATGAAACGGGGAGACTACAACAAATCTGCGTCATGAGCGCCTAGAGCTTTAGGGCACCAAGAAGCTTCCGCTCAACTGGCTACTAAAGGATAGAGGAAACCACCCTTCACGGTACTGGCTACACAAAAGACTAGACAGGTCAAAGAAAACACCACAAAAAGTTACTTCATGATGTTGCTTCATTAGGCTCAAAAGCTTCGTGGCATCAGGAAGCTTCCACCAAAGCACTCGTTGAAACCGGCCTGCTGATCGGTAGGCAGCCACCAATGCAGATATGCACTTGTTCCTAAGCAAGTCGTTATTTGTGTTTTTGAAACGTAGAGGTGTATGGTGAAATGGCCCTGCCGGAGAGTGACACCTTGAAGGCTAAAACATATCAGTCCCTATCCCGCTTGAATAACGAACGCGGGTCCAGTCTCGAATTCGTTATTCGCGAAAAACAAACTCGGGACTAGACCCGCGATCGCTATTCGCAAATAACGAACTCGGGACTGGACCCACGTTCGTTATTCGAATAACAAACTCGGGACTGGACACACGGTCGAATTTCGAATAACGAGCAACGAAAAACGAACTCGGGTTTTCAGCCCGCCTTCATAATGTAACATTACCAAGAATGTGAATATGTAAAAAAAACTCAGTGCACCTCTGGCTGGTACACGCTAATATAGTGATCTACCTCAGGATAGATGCACTCCCTGAATTTTGTAAAAATTAAAAAGGCCGAACAGAGCATTGGCACAAATTGGTCTAGTTTTTAGTTTTGTGCCTAGTTAGTAGTATATATAGAGCACTTCGACCCTCATGCCTTATTATGTATATGTCCCGCACGAGATTTCGTCCCGCACGGCCTGCGTTATTATGTATACGTCCCGCACGAGATTTCCGTCCCGCACGAGATTTCATCTCGTCCCGCATGAGATTTGAGGCGCTATTACATAAATACTAGTGGATGGGCCATCCACTATTTAATAAGTATTGGCGCCCCAGCGGCGTTCACAGACGAGCGCTGTGACGTCACGAACGCTGTGACGTCACGATGACATC
>JAVFBY010127337.1:0-11756 GCA_034781015.1 Tonicella lineata
TAGGAAAAGAAGATTTCAGAAAAGTAAAAAAAAAAAAAAGTCAAAATTTTTCTCCTGATAGGCCGCAGAGTCCTTAAAGGCACATTTGTAAATTCTCACCCGCCCTCTTTTCGTACAAGATACAAGGTGCAACGTGTTATTCGAATTATAATCAACGGTATTCTTTTAGTTTACAAACAAACTACGACGTAAAATCGTTAAATAGAAAGAAAACAAATTTGGGGCTACAGTATCTCTTTAACAAAACTGGTGTTTAAGAGGCATGGTCAACCAAAATGTTGTATGTTTACATAGTTATATAACAACACGAGTTATACTTATTTTTCTAAAGAAGCAGAAATTAGAAGCTTTTCGTTAATTCTACTCCCAACTTTCTAGGCTAAGTAGAAGTTTACATTTACAAACGTTAAAATATTCCGCCAGAAAATTAAAATGAAGGGCCGGCACCTCCCGTATAACAAGACTTTGGCTGACATCCATATACCTTATCATGCATACTTTAAGAAGGCTACTACTTCTGCAAATGATTGGTATCTAATTTAAACTTTCCTTAGCGATATTCTTCGGTCAGAAGTAACTGTCACCGAAACGGTATAGCAGGGGTTTTGTTTTATTGAGTGACGATAATTGACACTTTAACAATTTTAAACCCATCTGTTGCAACCAGTCTACTCACTAACCTGTTCTGATCTTAACTCTACAACCCCTGATATTTTATGTATAGGTATGATTATGTCGTTAGTGTTTTACCATTAAACTGTATTGATGTTTAATATCATTGTGAGAAACAAACCCAGAGGTTCTGGTGCAAATCATCCAATAAGATGGAGCCGCCATAAATTTAATTATGAATGACACTTTAATAATACCGAATATAGGCCTTATACTTCGGAAGGAACGCACTATCCCGTATAATCTTTAGCCAAAGACCTTTGCAGCCAACAGCGTTAGCTATAGCTTTAACTAGTAGTGTGCAGTTATCGTTACAGTACTGTTGGGGCGCGTCTTGAAGTTTTGTGTTTCCACAAAAATTCAAATCTTTTACTTTGATTTTAAAGAAAAATAGGACCTCAAAAATTTAAGATTATGGCAAAAACAGAAAGTTAAGGTCTTTTTTTATCTAGGAAAAATGCAGAAACTCGCCGTTTTTTTCTTTTATAAGCGATTTTACGCCTTCTCGCGGTCAGTGGGCCTTTGAACTTCAATCAAACAAACAAACAAATTGATGCATAGACCACAACTACAAGCGGATAAACTGTCAGATTTTCAGTTCTCTGTGTATGAAAGGTCATATTTAGGATTCCATAATGGCATATAGTCAGAAATATAATGATGGATTAAATATTTTAGATTTTCTAGCATCTTCTTAAAGCTATACATTACAAAACCAGATGCTAGTCACATAATTTCTTATGTGTATTTTTATGGCGGCGACTAAACATTTGTTTTCTGTCGTTTATATTCCTTTTATGTGGCTAGGGCTTGTATTTGGAGAGAAAAAAAATGGAGATGAGTAAATGCCACCAACAGCGGAGTATGTAGTGACACCTCGGGCGCAAAGCGAGACCGAACATGACAGGCACATCCATCAAACACGAGTGGTTATCCTGAGACAAATTCACAATCACAACTTACTGGCAATAAATATGCGATATTAATACAAGCTTGAATATTATGTGTATCATGCCGCATAATATATCGAGAGAAAAAAAGACTTGATTTACTAATAAGTAGACATGAATCTCGTTAATATGTGTGTATTTTGTGGGATAATGTAGATACAAATACGATAAAATAGCTGGAAATTAGTCTAAATTAAACCGTGAATATAGGTATAGCATGCGGTAAATAAAGTTACAGAAAGTGTTGTATATCTGTACACTTATTGTAAAGAAAAACAGCTGTGCGAATACAGGCCATTGCCATACACCTTTGTTGCTTAAAAAAAATTGGCAATTCTACGAGTTTATAACATGTGCTAGTAGTATCGTCTCACAAATCGAAATCCACTCTATTCATATAAATATTAAGGCCATTAAATAATAATGTCTGCAAAGTGATCTACATTGAAGGCTGGATCGCAAACAATTCGAATACCTGTATATATCGATTTAGAAATACCTTAGCACCAAAAAGTTACAGTTACAACTGCGATGTATTGTGCTAAAAGAAATAATCACACTGCAAAACGCATGCAGCCAGCAGATAAACACATGGTTTTATATGTAAAACAAAGTTACATCGTAAAAAATAAAATCAATGCCTTAAAATAAAAAGGACGTTTGACTCGGACTGAATAGCCCTCACTATAATTGTCATGCTTCTATAAATGTATTTTTTCTGATTTTTTTCTATTGAACAAATATAATATACAACTTGTGTGTGTAATGAACAAATATAATAACAAATATAATATACAACTTGGGTGTGTAATATGTAACTCGTACACTGTATATGCATTTATTTTGTTTCTCAACATTTATCACATTTATTGGAAATATCTTCAGCAACAGTTGCTAGTTAATCACCTATGTGCCATTGCTTGACGTAGAGAAATATTAGCAGCTTTTACTGCCTCGATCAATTGGGATCATTTGGTCCTGCTAGACAAACGACCCGGGGTTACCTGTCTAGAAAAGCAAAATTTTAGCTCTCTAGATTTATAAAATAAATGTAAAAGTAGTGTGTAATATGTAGACTCTATATGGGAATAAAGCAAACGTCAATTGGATATCAAAACGTAGCAGAACTACAATACAATCCATGTGTCTATATGTATATCTGTTTGAATTAGACGGGTCGCCCATGTTGAATTCCCTGGGGCGATATGGCGTGACCCATATCAGACACTTAAGAGGACTGTAATATACTCTCTTTATATATCTCAACAGCGTTTTATTTCCTTTTAGCATTAAATGTATAATTTATCCCCGTATTAAAACAAACTAACAAAGGGCTCTTACGCTGTTCAGAGATGCTGCATTTGCCGTTATTTTACCACATATTAAAATTGTCTTTGACTTAGACATTGTCGTACGATTCGTTTGAGCCGAAGTGTCCGTTGTACAATTGTAATGTAGTTTCAATCTCGATGTTTATTTAGAATATATTTTTTATAAATGCAGAGAAAGAAAATTTGACATGCCTCCAGCGTGGATCGAACCTGGGAACTTGGCTAACAAGGACACTCTACCGACTGAGCTATATATATTAATCCCCGATGGAGGCATGTCAAATTTTCTTTCTTTGCATTTATACAAATATATATATATATATTAATCATACATGCACAGTATGGTTTATTTTTACTATAAATTTTCAGCTAAAATATGTTTATTAAAGAAAGACACAGAATGATCGTCACCAGGTAACATAGCTATATCTTTTACAAACATTTTAATATGCCGGCATATATATGTTTTTTTTTAAATAAAGTTTAAATCCCAACGTATATTTCACTAAATGTATTGATTATATAGACAATGTCGATTATTTTAGCTTTAAATTTTAAACCAATAAATGTGTATTAAAGTAAGAGACAGATAATCTTAGTCATAAGGTTATTAACATAGCTATATCGCTTACATAAATTTTACCTGTATATATTTTTTGAAAAAATATAGTTCCAATCCCAACGTTTATTACACTACATGTATTCATTATATGGAACACAATTTGTTTTTTTTAAAGAATTATATGTTTATTAAAGAAAGAGACAGAATTCCCTCGTCAAGTACTTAGTAGCATAGCTATACCTATTGCAATTATTTTAATATACCGGTATATATTTGTTTAAAAATATAGTTTTAATATCAACGTTTATTTTAATATATGTATACTGATTTTATGCAGAATATAGTTTATTTTGGAGAGACAGAATCCCCAACGACATGTAAAGTAAACCCTCTTACAAATGTTTCAATATACTGGTATATATTTCTTAAAAATATAGATTTAATATCAACGTTTATCTCAGTATGTGAACTGATTTTATGCACAATATGGTTTATTTGGGCTTTAGATCCCTCGAAATGTATAGTTAAACCTCTAACAAATATTTAAATATACTGTTTAAATGTATTTTTTTTATATAAATACAGTGAAAGAAAATGAGACCTTCCTTCACTGGGGATTGAACCCGAGACATACTGTTTATTTGTTTATGTATATATTTTTAAAATATATATTTTTTAATCTCAACGTTTATTTCAATATATAGATTCTATGCGCAATATGGTATATTTTGGCTTAAGGTTTAAAGGCCAAATATGTTTATTAAATATAGAGACAGAACCCACCTCGATTTGTATGTAGTTAAACCTTTTGCAAATATTTGTTATATACTGTGCACTAATTTTATACAATATGGGGTTTCTTTTGCATTAAATTATAAAGACAAATATGTTTATTAAAGAAAGACTGAATCTCGAACGACATATATGTAGTTAAGCCTTTTACAAATATCTTAATACTGGTATATATATTGCATTTAAAATATAGTTTTAATTTCGAAACTGTTTTAAAAGCATAATTTTCCCATACGGAGGAAATGGTGTTGTATTTTAAAAATATACATGTAGACTAAAATATGTATTTCTGTTTAGTATCTATATGAAGTTCATTATATTTTTCATATAGTTTTTATGTATATATTTTTTAAACGTCTTTATGTTTGTGCATATCAAACTAACTCGTATTTACCGCATGCAGGTGCATATTTTGTATTGTTTTATCATTTGTTATTCGTGTGTATAGAAGTTACGGGGGTGTTTTATTATAGCTTTCCGTCACATGTCCTTTACCAAACAAAGTCTAACTAAAAAAAATCTTAACCAATTAAGCTACAAAAGATTTAATCATGAATAGATATCATAAAACCTATAGGTAGGGACATGTTAATCGGCAATTCAAAATTAAAATTTGAAAAAACTTCGGATATCGGATAAAAATCATCATTTAACTCTAGTCAACTCCTATTTTTTGTTTAATCTAAGCGAGTTAATTGCTTCTATCAAAATTTCGCAAGTTTATATTCTCTTTTCTATAAAAAAAAGTGCTAGTTGGGTTCGTTGAAACTAGTTTACGTCCGAAACTGCATATGATAGATGTGTGCAAAAAAGTTTCTAATTCTCTTTGCTGAACTGAATTTTAGAAGTTTCATGATATTTAAAATTAAATGTGTGTGGTTGTATATAAAAAATTCATAGATGAACTTGATGAGATCAGAGTCAGAAAAAAATAAAATCTCTTCATAACATTTTGTTATATTCGACGAGAACGTTTCTCAGAACGCATGGCCTGGTCAATATTTTTGACGCAAAAATACAAGAATTCAATAACATCATGTAGACCTACAGAAACATCTGATGTTTTTAGTGTTCGCAATCCACAATCTAATTATGTATATATTTTATAAATGTAAACAAAGAAAATTTGACATGCCACCACCGAGTATAAATCCCTGGACCTTTGGCTAGCAGGGCCAACACAATCGTCTGAGCTACGGAGGCTGACAACAGAACGAACCGAAAGTTCACTTAAGTACATGCAAAGGCTGTCTTCATACGGCACTGAGGCAGAGACGCTAAAAGTAGCATCCTTCGTTCTAGATATTACATGTGCAGAATTGTGTTCATCTGTTTTACATGTTACCAATGCATTATGAGAATCCAATCTGGCTTTGTAAAATCCACACTGTATACAAACTATTTATGGCTATTTCATTGTGTTCTATTTAGTGGGATAAATATGGATTTTTATTGGTTTGATTCTTGTAATGTATTTTGTATACAATTTAATGCTACATTATATTAATCCTCTCGAGGAACAAATACATAATTTAAAAGACGTTAATTATTCGCTGTTTTTTAATTTGCGAATTACCCAGAGATATGTTTTTGGGTTTAAAATAAATGATCTAAATGATTTGAATTACACTTAGTTTTTATGTGACCAGTTTTAAAATACAAAATTCTGTCCGCGCAGCTACAATTTATCGTGTTTTGGGAAATGCCGAAGACATGTCATTTTCAATAAAGTCATTCATTTCCCATTTGTCCAATTAGTTAAAACATACATGTTTATTAGCTAATTACGGATTTACCATAATCAATGAATAATTTAGCATATTTTAGTTATTATAAAAATGAGTAGGCCTATATGTATTCTCACATCATCCATAAATATTTCAAAGGGACATGATCCCCAACAAATGATGTATGTATGCGTTGTAACAGAAGTCACACGAGTTATAGATATTTTTTTCTCAAGAAATAAAAGTAAGAAACATTCCTGAATTCCACCCATAGTCTAACTCTTTTGGTAAAAATGACAAACAAAATCAAATGGCTGAAAAATGAAAATTCGTCATGGCGTGTCTCAATTCATTTTGATCAACAAACCCAGATTGCTACGATTTTAAGTAGCAGACACGCTTGTCCATAAATTAAAATACTATACCGTCTAAATGAAAATTGTTCAATGTGCACTTAGTTTCTACGAACATAGAGCAATCATGTTAAAATTTTAACTCAAAATAAAGAAGGGGACATGCAGTATTGTTAGAGAGTCATTTTTCATCACTCCATTCAAAAAGCTCCTCCTCTAGCATGAACTTCATTATTTAGTTCTCGTCAGTTGTATCGAGTCAATCAAAATATGAAGTGCTCTTCAACAAAAAGCAATAAACCAAATATCCAGAAATCAAGTTACCTCCTATAAACAATCAGCAAAATGTTTGTAGCCTAATCAACATGATAGCGGGTGGTTGGGCGGGAGCTTCCTGATGCCCTGGTGCTTTCGGAGTTAAGGGGCATCAGGAAGTAATCTTTTTTGTGTGTCGTTTTTTGCTCCCCCCCCCCCCTTTTCCGTCTCGTCTTTCATGTTGCCAGTGACGTGAACGGTGGTTTCCTCCACTCATGGGGCTGGCACGCCGTAATATGGGTGAAATACCCTTGAGTGCGGCGTTAAACCCCTATTAATCAATCAATCAATCAATCTACATGATATAATCGTTTTTTTTCTTCACAAAACGCTTTAAATCTCCTTAGTTTATACTTAGCCCATTGTGTGCTTTCGTTGCAAAATGCAATAAGCGTCTAGCCATGTGTATAACGTAACACAATATCAAAAGAACGGAAATTGATTTGTTGCGTTTTAGAAAAGAGTTTTTGTGTATAATAGAAAGGCTTAGTAACTTACGGTCAACAGGCTTGAATGAGTTGGATAAAAAATAAAATATATAGATTTTGTATTATTTATTTATTTATTTTAATTCTGTATGTGTATGAGTCATAATCAATCCAGAAAATATGCAAAATAAGTAAATAAATCTTTTTATTTTTATTTTTAAATTATCACCCCCTTTATAGGCTGCAATAATAAACACAGGTTATGAAACAGAAAGCACAAATCACTCGGACACCTACCCTCTCCAAGCGACTATTTCAAAAGAACGGCCGGTTTTATTTTTCTCACACCATCGTTTTCCTAACGTCCAGAGAGCACGTATGCAAACTACACCACTTTACTGGACATTTCCCGCTTCTTGTTACACATAAAAAAAATCACATTTCATATTCACTAACGGGCAAACTATCACGATGATCCTCTAAAGATTACTTTTTTTTACTTCCGCTAAGATATGGGTCATTTATCAGCCGATGGGAGAACGACCCTTTTTATAAGTATAATAATGGCATTTAAGATGCGAACTATTTCAGAATGAATTTTATGCGTAAATTGCTTAATTCGATTCTGAATCTTCATATTTCTTTTAGGAAATTTTATTTGCGAAAACCTTTACTTTCTGTAAAATCAACTGATGCTTTAAAAAGTTTCCGAACATTTTGAATAAATTAAGAGTCACTTGTGGTATTTTGTCACTCGGTATTTTCCCGTGTCTATACCGTCAGAGGAAGTATAACGGTATCGGTCTACTATGCCGACATGTCTTGAATACGCTACAGGACAAACTCGTATAGTAGCTACATGTATATAGTCAGCGATGATGTGGTTACCTTGAAGTAAAAGTAAAACAACGGCAAGTTCATCCCAAAAACAAATGACGCCATCCTCTTAAAAAGACAAGAAGAGAATGGCTGTCACTTTCCTAACAAAGTAAGTAAAACTGTAACAGGGTTTTGGATTATATTTATTTAGAGTCCAGCACAAACATTTGTTTCTTTCTTATCAAATAGGGGGTAGCGCGGAAGCAATGTGACCCCTCCCCCCCCCCCCCTGGATTCGCCACTGCTAGTTATCCATGTGGCACTTCCGAGACTAAGAACAATGAGCGTTAACTCAACAACTGCGTTCACAAGTATATAGTAGAATTCTTCTGTGGATTTGGGAAAGCAGTTGTCGCCTCGTAAGCTTGTCTAAGCATGGGGTCCACAATAGACATCTATACACTATTTGTCAAACCATCATCAAGAGTCCACTATGCGTTATTTTATAAAGCTTCTCCGCGGTGGTCATACAAAAGGAACTACTTCGCACGTGCGAGACATAACCACTGGCCAATCTGGCAACGATGGAAGCAAACTTTGTGGTTTCACGTCAGGTCTCGCGCGGGTAGATTGTCGCCCATTTGGATCCTATGGCCAATCAATGTGGCAAAGCGAATAAAGAAACAAAATTCAACATTTTCATCTGTCGGCTTCACTTGATCTCAAGCAGCTGTCTAGACAGCTCTGAGAGAAAGCGGTACCAATTCTTTTGAAGTCCACACAGCAGTAATCTCTAACACGTGTGTCTGTTTACAGTTTGGGGATGTTTATGTCGATCAAACGAAATCTCGTGTTTTCTGCTCACTGGTTGGTTGACCAAATCGGTTTGCGCGAGACTTGAATCTGAACGGGAATTCGCATGTTCGTTTCCAGATGTGAATACAGTTCACACTCGAGGATTACTCAGATTGAACCACTGGCCTGCACCAAGTAATCTTCCCTAAGCAATTGAATCGGTGTATTCAATAAGGGCCCAACTAATTACAGATAAAGAATGGAGTTGGGCCTATGTTGAATTCACCGATTCAATTATTATGTCGTCACAAAATTATGACACAAGGCATATAGTTTTACGTCGGGCCTCGCCTTGTCTCGGTAAGATGGCGCCAAATACGAATCATATGGCTGCAGGCTTTGAGGCATGTACTAGTAATACATGCCTTAATGCCTATACATTTGTGCTGCGCGCATTTATAACCATAACATTTAGCCTTTTTTTGGTAAAAACCATGGTCAAATTTAAAAATCCGGCTGCGTATCACCATCATGTACATGTATATACTGCACAATTTTCAGAAAATTCCTTACATTATGGAGTGAGGAATAATCCATTTGGTTAGTGTTACATCAACAACAAAAACAACGACAAGGGCACAAACGAGAGAGTGAGTAAGTAAAGACCCCGTTCGTAACGGAGTAAAAAGGTAAGCGTATATGACTATAGTGGTATAACATAAAAGAAAGAAGAATTGATTGGCCAGTCGTTCCATATTAATGAAGTATATATATTTTCATCGTATATACTCTATATACTAATGTAGAGAGACAGGTGGTGTCTCTTCATAGTGTTTCGAACTATAGTGTCCTTTGTCTAACATATGAAGCCAGAGTTCCTGGTGCACTTGTGCTATCAATAGTCACCAGGAAGCCGACTTGTTGTTATGTTCCGCTTTTCGTCATGACATGAAATGACGCCACAGTCGTCTGCTTAGTGAAACTATTTGTTAAGGTATAAATCTGCTCTGATAGTTAAATCTTTCATTATATATGGGTTCTGCTATAGTTTGGTTTAATAGGTTAGGGTGTAGATCTTGTGATATGTATACTGATGTCAGACAAGAAACGATCGAAAAGAGTATATAGAACTTCTGCTCAATGACGTCAACTAGTGTGGGGTGCAAGAAAGGTCACCGTTTAAATTGTCCAATGTAAAATCAGATAGCAGGAAGCATAGACACTTTTAATCTAGGAATAAAATATCAAGGAGCTAATGTAGATCTGATTTTAATCAGACTGGATAAGTAGCTAGGATAAACTAAATAAACCAACGTCGATTTACTCTTGTTGCGAAAATAAGTGAACCATATACACGTACACAATTAACAGACCCATGACTGTAAAAATTAAGACTGTGAGTGATGTAAAATGACAAAGCAGAAGTGTTTTATAAGCGGCTCTCTGGTTGGATAACTCACTCTTGCTTTTATCCATTGGAAATCTAGCCCCAAAATTGGCTTGTTATACGGCAAGGGATCAGAGGAATCAAAGTAAACTGATACATATGACCCTTGCCGTGGGAAGATGATGCTGCACATAATCAGGCCTGTCTGAAGCTAGTATACGGGCAGGGGATAGAAATATCTAGTCATAAGCATTACTACCCTGACCACACAACTCTGCCAGTAGGCGAGTTATTAGAAAAAACGGAATAACTATATCTAGAACCTAGTACCGATGACCCTAATTTACTCGCTGCAGCGGATACACGAGACGACGTTTGAACATCCAATCTATCCCTATTAAATACATTCGTAACCATCCTCGAATCCACTTCAACATCAGGTTTTAATTCAGAACCAAAATTCCTAAAACCAGAAACAATATCAACTCAGTAGATAAATCTCTCCTAGAATACAGAGCCGGGGCGATAGGATCAGCGGACACTTTCCCGCCATCTTGGATGTTTGTTTAAATCTAACGGATAAACAATCAATACTTCCCCGGTCCTGTCAGCTCCCGTAGACGTCTTCACAGCAAGCAAGTCCACGGCTATCCGTAATCCACTGCCTAACTACACAAATAATTACAAACTCAAACTAAGGTAGGAAATAATATGGTAAGTAAAATGTACATCCCCTTCCCTTGACAAAAAAAAAATAGTATGGCTGTCTTTGTCACGTAATGGATCATGGGTAGGCGGGTGGCTAGGGAGGCTGGTAGTTTAGGGAGGCCGGGGGGAAGTACTGTTGTATTGGATATAGCAATTACTGGTAATGCACTTTGTGGCAAAGGTAGGGAGAAGCGAAGAAAACATGGTATATAGTCTCACCTGAGCGTAGGCTAAGAAAAACATTTGTTCGTTGTTCATATCCATTCCAGGCGCCAGCTTGTCGTTTCCATTTTTCTTTTGCCATGCTTGATAAGCCTGTCCAAAAAGAGCGTCCGTGATTTTCATTGTTTGGTTTTCATTTACTAAAAGTTAGTGTTAATTGGAAAAGCGACATGTAGTTATATCCATAACCTATATTGTATATCAATTAATCGCCGAGATGCGGAATAAACTAAACAATGTAAAATTCCATGCACTAGACAATTAAAGGTATGTTGGCCGGATAAGGCCATCTTCGTAACTTCGCAACATCGCGAAGCAGCGAAGCTGCAAAGCGAAGGTGCGAAATTGCGCTAGCGAGAAGTTGCTAAGTTGCGAAGTATAAATCGCTTCGCAACTTCGCTTCGCAACTTCGCATCGCCTCTTCGCTTTGCAACTTCGCTATTTGCAACTTCGCGTACTGCTTGCTGGCCGCGGAAAGCAATGCATTGCCTTTTACACCTTAAAAGCCGTTTCAATACTACTAAATGCAAAATATATTATATTAGTGGTATCTTTCTGTACATATTCAAATGCTATTACTATTCGAATCAATGTGTGCACAATTAAATGCTATTATAGTACGTTTATTTGAAAAAATGTGTACATATTTATATGCTTCTGGTGAAATAAATGAAATAAAATGACAGCAACGTGGA
>JAVFBY010127448.1:0-11756 GCA_034781015.1 Tonicella lineata
AGATTTTTCTGAAAGGGTTTTTTTTTTCTACACTTTCAGCAAACCGGTGTTTAATATAAGTCCTTGAAGATGATTATAGTAGTTAACCAGGGAAGTTACATGTATAAATGACTTTATTCAATATGACTATGCCTTCTAAGTCAGCTGGCCCAGCTAGGTGCTGACTTTTGACATGTTTCAAAACCAAAGGGCATCGGTTTCCAATCATGGCTCACAGGAGGGCAGGCATATATATTTTTGTTAACATGTATAAAAGTACTGTATTTTTAAGCAGGTGATCATAACCATAGAAGTATGCTGACTAGTGACTACATTTGTGTATACATGTATTAGCCTAAGTTAAATAAGCTTGCCACAATGAATCAGGATATAATGAAATAAGCGTGTCAAAGGAGCATTTTTTTAGCCTCACTCTTGTGAAATAATTGTACGCACATGTCATATGGCTTTTCCTCTTGACATGTATCACATTAAATTAGAAGTGCCATCAACACCCATTTACATGTGTACACAACTAGCCTTAATTGGAAACACCTACCCTCCAAGTAACAGATAAGAAAATGCATGTCAGTTCAAAACGTCAGTTCCAAAAGAAAATTTTGTTTGATCCCTAAAAAGGACCTTAAACTAATGGATTATTGTTTATTGATTGGAGTACTTTCTTTTCTCCCAACACCACTTATGGCAAATCGGCAAGCCTGTGTTTTGAAAAGTAATTTTGTTAAAACATTTCAAACATTAAATTACATCAAAAGTTGTTTTGAAAAGCAATTTTGTAAAAACATTTCAAATGTTAAATTGCACCAGAAACCTCTCAGTTTAAATACAAATTAATAAGTTCAGATTTGTTTGTTAAGTTTGAAACATATGAAGTCTGTAAAAAAAAAAAAAAAGGGGCCGCAAAATTGAGAGTCTTACGCACTCGGAATGTTTAGGCCGCACTCGGAATGTTTAGGCCGTACTTGTTCTTGGTGAGAGATGGACAACAGTGGGCCATGAAGTTTAGTAGCAGAGAAGCAAAGTGTGTTAATTCACAGAGCTTGATTCTTGTTTCACATGGCTCAAAGAGAACCAGAGAAACATATTGCCAACCAAATCATGAACGGCCAATAAAAACTTTGATTGATTGATTCATCAAATCAATAAATTAGATAAATTGATTGATCGATAAATTAGGTTGATTGATTGGTGTTTAACATTGTGCTCAGATGGAGTGCCAGTCAGATGGTTGGAGTTACCACCCTTCACGTCACTGGCAACATCAACAAAAGGACAGGATGAAGGAAAACAGGATATTGAAACAAGTCAGCTTTCTGATGTTTCTGATCTCTACAAGCCTCATGGCTCAAACACCCAATCAAGCATCCATTTACATGTGTGTACAACTAGACTTAATTGGAAACAGGTACATAATTTATGTACACAGACTTTTCCAGTAATGGAAAATAAAATGCATCATGTACATGTCAGAATAAATGTTGTTCTTGTGCAAGTCATTTTTTCTCCTTATCCAAAAAGATCAAAAAGACAAGAAAAATACAAGCGTTAGTCCTGTTTATTCAACGATAACTTCTATTTTTCATGTCATGTCATACAAGTCATAGTTTCTCATGATTCAAACAGAGCTCTAGACGGAAAAGACAATCTATATGTACGTTTGTGCAAATGTAGTTCTAAGGAAATATTTTTTTCATGTTCTTCAAAATTATACATGTAATAAGTTGCTTCCTTGAACGTATTCCTTTTTAAGCGAGGGCAGCCCACAAGCAGGGCACATTCCCAAGAAAATTCTTAAGTTACATGAACGTAATAAAAAAATATTTACAAATTTTTTAAAAATTAACTGCCTATCACATAACATATTAAGATATTTATAACTTACAGAGTTTCATGAAAGCGTACTTTTTCCGTAGTAGGATTTCGAAAAAGTTAAGCAAAAAACAGACTTTTTTTGCGAGAGCTCCCATGCAGGGTCAGAATTTGTTGATAGTATAACTTCTGTGGTTTATATTTGTGCACCTGGTTTTAAAGTTGATACTTTGATATACATTTGGGCAAAATGTTTATTATCATGCACCTGGTCTGATAAACTTGTTGACGGTTCGTTTAATCCTGTCAAAAACCTGACCAAACACCTTTGTATTTTCAGTCGATAGTCTTGTTGCAAGATATAAATCAAGATAAAAAGAGTGGACAGTCACTCAAATTGCCCTGTTCAGGAAGAAAAAAAAATTATGTCCTTAAAAAAATGCATCACAACTTTGAATTATCATATTAAAATCTTGTTTTATATATAAATTCAGACAAAAGAGCTGAACATCCACTAAATTTATCAGCAGAACAAATGAACAAAAAATCATGTGCAAAACACTGCAGAGCACATTTCCATTATGATCAGACAAATAGTCATATTTTTTATAAGATATCAATCCAACTGAATTTTTCTGTACAGGAACAAAAAGTATTCAGATGTGAATATTTAACTTTTTAGAAGTTCTTCATCTATCATCCAAGAGAACGTTTGCAAGAAAATTTGGAGAATTAAGTTTTCTGCATACATTTTAATCTTTTAACTTTGAGAACAGAATCATAGACTTTAAAATGTAACTAATACAAACACAAAAAATCATGCCAACGGCAAACAAATTCTTGTTATCCGGTCAAAAGCTATGCACCTGCAAAGCCGTTGGATTGAAGTACTGGGACCCTAAACATTCAAGTAGCCAAAAGTGGCCTCATAATGACCACTACTGCTGCGGCCTTATCACAGAAATTAATCCAGTTAAAGATAAAAGGATTAGTATACAGGTTGAAATAACGGAATAGCATAAAAAAAGGATAGAAACCCTGACAACATTGTCTTTATATAGCATTCAAAGAGGGGTAATATAATATGAAACTGCTACCATTTGAGATCCTCTCAAATCTAAACAGTGACCAGTCTTATCTTAATAGAATGAAGCCAGTTAAAGATATGAGGATTAGAGAATACATGCAGATAGAAATAAGTTAGACTACTGTGTCACTAGTAACCCAGACAACACAGACATTCTAATAAAAAATAAAAAACGATTCCAAAAAAAATCACTGATAAGAATCAGATTATTTCATTATTTACAGTTTAGCCAAAATTTAAACTGACTTAAAGGTAACCTTGTTTGAATTCTAAGCTTTTTAAAATTAGGATGATTCAGACGAATACCGCTTAAACTGGCTACTACATTTAGGCTGGTATAAAAATTTGTCCATTAACAGAAGGTAAAGTTAAGCGGGATTAGTATCAGCAACGTCATTGTGATCCTAAAGGTGACATGGCTGCGTTTATTGTATATCCAGGGCATTTAAACCAACTCAAAGCCAGACATGTTCAGATGGGCATTTTAAAGCTGTTTAAGTTTTGAACTGCTTTATTATTAGGACAGTAGAGCTAGTATCAACAATGAAGAAAAAATTGACCAAAGCCAATAGAAAATCTCTTTGTCATTGGCAACTTTCCCATCTCGGATGATTTCAAGCTTAGCCAAAATTGGAATTGAATCACATTGGTCAGGCGAAGATCAGTCCTGGAGGCTGGAGCATTACACTTAACTGGTGTAGCCAAGAGGTTGACCTAAATTAATAGGCGAATTACAACAATTGACCTATTTTCTCAGAGTCTATCAAGTTGAAATACTTACTGTTCACTTCGTTATCTTATCATCAAAGGTCTTCACCTTACCTGGGGTTAGGTACACCTTACAGGCAAAAATATTTGCATTCATAAATTCATGGAGTTATAATGATGTACAGGTGAGGTAAATTTCCTAAGCATTCAATCTTTTAATCCTTTTCTTGGTCATTTTATGCCCAAATTAGGTTACTTGTACAATACCGGAAGATAGGAAATGGACAGGTAGTTCTTGGCAAAATGTTTTTTTTTTATGGACACTTCACTAATTCTAGACAAAGGCTTGGCTCAGATAGAAAGCAATCCAAATTCTGTCCCACATCAAGGTTACCACTCTCAAAAGCACTAACACATGTTTTTGATTGATTGACTGATTGGTTGGTGTTCAATGAAGCATGCAGGGTACTTTATCTACGTGACCATGTCAGGGACAGATAGAAGTCAGAATCCTAACAACCAAAAACTCAATTTGTTTTTAATTTCAGTTTTTTTCATAGTCAGATTGAGTTTTATCATTTTTGACAACCGTGTATATATGTTTTCAGGAAATAAATAAAAAATGCATGAATCTATAAGCTTATACAGGAAACCAGTATTTTATTTTTAAACAGTTCCTATAAAAATGTTGCATTTTGTCTGACAATAAATTCAGTACTTTCAGAAAAAATTGCAGCATGTAAATTGAGTTTTCATGCAATAGATTAAACATTTATCCTATAAAATGTAACCAATTATCAGTTTTTTATGATTCATGTTGAGTTTTACAAAGTTTTTGAAAGCCTGTATTCGGTTGCCAAAAGCGATGTGCATCTATCCTTGATCTTAAGAGGATTATGCTGCATTGCTTTATAGTGTATGGATGTTTGTGTGACCAAGTATATGAGTGAGTGGTGGAAATGATAAGGTTCCTGTAAAGCCTGGACAAACCACATAGTGGGCTTGCTTTTTAGGTATATGACAAGGTGAGTAGTGCAGAGTAAGAAATGGAGAATCCTTTGTCATATAAACCGAATACATATGACGGCACAAATCAAACAAACAAGCAAACAAACTCAATTTCTACCAGAAATGACCTGCAGTTAAGTGTACCCTTTGTTACAAAATATACTGCCAGAGCACCAGGACTATATGTGCATGTATTTATAGGCCTGAGCGTTTGACAACCAAAATGTGAGCTATTTTATTGTTGCCATTCTTTGACAAGATTCATTTTGATTGATATTAACCATACAAATATTGATTTTTCAGAAAAAAGTGTTGAAATGGTCAAAGCTCTTATCAAAGCTAAATGCGATGTGAATATCAAGGATAAGAATGGACGCACCCCTCTTCATTTGGCAATTAGCAAAAATAGCGGATCCATCAACATGAGTAATGTGGCCGAAGAACTGCTCATTAAATCTGGTGCAGATGTGTTTGCAAAGGATAATGAGCAACGTATGCCCATTCAATATGTTTTCTTTAAACTTGGCAGGTAAGGAATTATATTTATATTATTTAAAAATTTTAAACATGCTCTGATTATTTTGTATTTTGTTTTGTAGTCCAGGCCTATTGTCTAAAAATGAAATATAAATTAATGTTTCAGTAACATTTGGTGAAAACAAAGGTTATTGGAGGGGCTCGAACTAAAGTGTCTGTATCTAACTAGTTAGAACACGGTTTTGTTAAAGTGTCCGACCTAAATATTATATTGATTCTCTCTTTTTTATCAACAAACATGATTTTGACATTTATGATGAATTAACAAGATATGTAAGCTTTTAATTTGATTTTTTATTGTTGTTTTTAAGTGAGTATAACCATAAACAGTTTGACCCGATAGAACAATGTCGTATGATTGCGGTCGCTATGGATTATCGTAACCTAGATGCCAAGGACATTCAAGGTCAAGCTGTACTACATCGTGCTGCATCTAGAGGAGCTTACCTATGCTGTACTTATTTGCTACAGGTAAAAATCAACTGAACTCACAAATATTTTGCGGGTGGTTGCCCTGGTGCTCTAAGAGATAAGGGGCATCAGAAGGTAGATTTTTTTGTGGTGTTGTTTTTAGCTCCTTTTTCTGTCTCTTCTTTCATGTTGCCAGTGACGTGAACGATGGTTTCCTTCACCCATGGTGCTGGCACACTGTCATATAGATGAAATACCCCTTAGTATGACGTTAAACCCCAATCAATCAATCACTCACAAAACATATTCACACTCTCAGAAAGGTTTCTGTTGAGATGACGGTTATTAGAGGTCGCTAGCTCAGCTGCTGGCTCTAATGTGCTGCGGACTTATGCCACAGCATTTTCGTGTCACAGAATAGTGTTGTTCTTTGGCCAGAACAATGAATACAACGTGCTGTTCAAACTGTTTATAAGAACTTGTTTCTCATCACTTCTCCATGTATCTATAGTCCACAATTCTAACCAGAGCTCTCATATTTCTCTGTTTTCAGAAAGCCCCGTATTTGAGTGTGTCAGTAGAGGATGTGTCAGGTACCACTCCACTGGGCTATGCTGTCTATTACAGTCATGACAAGTAAGAATTCTTACTGTTTTGTTTCAAATAATGTTTTAGGTTGACAGACCAATCTGTAACATTTTATAGGAAGGCCAATACGTCAGTTAATATTGTTTAACATATTTTCAAATTCTTCAGAATCAAAATATTCATGGCAGGGATTGTCTTCACCGAGGAACTGTATATCTATATACATTGTCCAGGTGGAGGGTGTGTTCGTTGCCAAATTATGCTTGGTGAAATTTTCACCCATTTGGGGCCAGCAACTTGGCTCAGTGGTAAGCGCATTTAACTGCCTGATCCTCCTTCAATGTACCGCACAGGTTCAAGCCGCCTAGTGGACATGCTTTATAGGTATATAAGGAAGTCACAAGAGGTGACTTCTGCAATTGCGGGATTGGTTTTCCGGAGGTTTCTTCCCAGGTTTTTTACACCATAATAAATTCATACAAAAATAAGAAGTGGAGAATCCATGGTCATCCATCATCATGAGTGCAATGTTAAACTCAAATCACACAAACAATCAATCACTCATTGGGCTAGCATGTAACAAGTTACTTAACATGTCATACAAACAATCAATCACTCATTGGGCTAGCATGTAACAAGTTATACAAACCAAACCATATTTAAATTAAATATCATAAATTATTTTCTTTAGAAATTCTGCATATACATTTACATGTTTCCGTATGATTGCTAGTTGTGCCTGCATGTTGATTCAACATGAACCAGCCGCTGTTACAAAAGACATTGTGATAATGGACGAAGGGGCAAAGAAGCAATCTGTAGATGATAGTGATAACAGTGAGATGAGTGATGATAATAGTGATGAGGATGAGGATGATGACAGTTATCATAGTGATAGTGATTCTGATCAGAGACCAAAGCGGCGTCCTAAAGATGACAAGGAAAATAAAGTCGAGAAGCCATTATGGATGTGGAATCCATTGAGGAAGACTGAAGAGGTCACAGGCCCTAAACATATTCACATATTTCAGGTCAGTGTAGGTCATAGTTCAAACATATTCACATATTTCAAGGCCACTGGAGATCATAGTTCAAACATATTCACACATTTCAAGGTCAATGGAGGTCATACTTCAAACATTTCACATTTGTGGAGATCCTCCACCAGTTTGAGTGGTGAAATACTCCTAAGCACAGCGTAAAACACCAATCAATCATTAATAAGCCAACAAGTGAACAGTGATGTCCCACAACCCCCTTTTTTTAAACCCTTTGAACCCTACATGCCAGTTTTCCGGCATGTCCTTGTGATGTATATACCCTGGATGTCAGAAAAACGGCCTTTGATGTATGAACATACATAAACCACTTTTACACAACTAGGGACACTCTTCTTATACTTTTTGTTTTTATACCGGTGTGGCAGTTGATGGCAAATATGTTTCTGACCATTTTGACCATTTTTTTCAGCATTTTTTTTGTGTGTGCACGTGTCAGTGAATAATTGGCATTGGAGATTATGTAAAGTTAGTGGGGATCTCAGGGTGTGGAGCTCTACTGTGTTATAAATGCTTGGGTTCAAATGGTTGCAGATTTTGTTTATATGTTTTGTTATTATTCTTGATAATTTCAGAGAGCAATTGAGATGGAGTTACAGGGAGTGTCATTTGTCACATTAGAGTTGCCCGTGGAAGTGTCCGGTCTGGAGTATGCTAAGGCTGTCTCAGTAAGATTTCAATGTCTCCTATCACAAATTACTTAATGTTATGAGTGGATATCCTTCTGGGTCTGCTATAAGTTGAAGAAAAAGCAATAAAAATAGACGATAAACATTGCTGAATCTTAACATTGAATATATTTTATAAATGTAGAAAAAAATGTACATTCAACCATTAGGAATAAAATTCAGGACTTTCTTAATAAGTGTTAATGAAAAATCAATGAAAAATAATCCTTGTTAAAGTTAATCAATAATAGTAAACATTTTGAAAAGCTAAGATGGTTGACAGATAGACACAAAACAACATTATAGTCCAGCAGCTACTGAGGAACATTAGGAACATTTAGGCGGGAAGCCTGTTACCTGTATAGTTCCAGGGTGTCTCCTAGGTGCACTATAGGGGAGATAACCTGGTAGGGTGAAAAGCCTTTGAGGGCAGTAGGGGGGAACTTTGAGGGAATTGCAAAGAGGTATGTGGAAAGATAAATTTTAGTTTAGAAAAATTAAAAATAAGTTGGGCGGGAGCTTCCTGAAGCCGTGATGCTCTCAGAGTTAAGGGGCATCAGGAAGTACATGTAGTTTTTTGGGGATGTCGTTTTTTTCCCCTTCTTTTTCTGTCTTGTCTTTCATGTTGCCAGTGATGGGAAAGGTGGTTTCCGCTACCCATGGGGCTGGCATACCGCATATAGGTGAAATACCCCAGAGTAATGCGTTAAACCCCAATCAATCAGTTATAAATTTAATAAACCTGATGATAATTAATAATTGACTTTTCGTTGGTGGTTGTAAGAAAGTTTAGAATTGTTTTCAATGTTATTCTGTGTGAATGAAAAGTTAACGAGAAATACGAACAGTGTTAAAACAAAACAATCAATCAAATGGTAGGATTGTGTTTATTTTATGAAATGTCTGATTTAATACACTTTCTGCTTAATTAAATCTCCTGAGAATTTTAAAGATAAATTTCATTACCTGATTTTGTTTTCAGATTGCTATGAGTGAAATGAAATTCAATGTAGCATTGAGGTTGATAGGACGAGATATTGAAAAGACTGCCTTAACAACGTCCAACGATGAGGGACAGAATCTGTTACATCATCTAGCACTGAAATCTGCCACATTCAACTCTAGTGATCTTATTACACAGGTATGTGCATCAGGGTTTGAAGATGTCATAGTTTTTTTTCTTTGTACCGATTGCTGTTAACTACTGTAACACAATGTATATGGTGAATAAACATACAATTCAATTCACTATAGGTGAAAAACGGCATTAAACACCAATCACTCAATTAATAAATCAATCAATCAATCAATCGATTATTAAAGTTTGTGTGTGGAACCATTATGCTACCCATAACATGATAAACAAGACTGCATGTTTATATAACACTTTCCAGCTAAAAAATGTACAATCACAGCAAAATTGAAAACAATAATGATATTATTTACCCAAGACTATTTCATTTTCTGACATCAGTTGAAAAAAAAACTTTGTGCCAATAAAAAAACTATTGTGCAAAAGGCAGCTTCTACTGACTTTGTTTTGTCAGTAAGACATAAATTATGCTCATTGAAAATCATAAATTTTATAAACACACTCTGAAGATGTATAGAAATGTCACTAGTACCTCCAATCGATGTGAATGTGTATCCACTTTTACTAACATTGTAAGTAACAATGTGTTCAGCAACACCCCTCCCCCAAAATAAAACAAACAAAATAAACCAACAAGATATTTTTTTTAAATAATAAATACCGCCGTCAAGGGACATTTTTTATGACAAGACCAGGAATTTTAAAGTTTTAATAAGATTAAACATTCGATTAAGATTGCCTAATAAATTGTATTTCTTTGTATATTTTTGTATTTTGTGAATTTTCAGACTATTGATGCATTATTAGACCATGGTGTGAATTTGAGAGCTGTGGATAAGTATGGAAGAGAACCTATATACTATGCTGCCTACAACCATAATTTCTCCCTGGCCAAGGAATACCTCTGTAAGCATCATTATTAGCTTTGGGGTTGTTTTGTCTTTACATTTTACTAAAGATTACATATTACAATCAATCAGTAATTAATTCTGAAGCCTGTTCATTTTCATTGGTTTGTTGAGAGCTTACAACACCCTAGAGCTCATTGAGACGAACAGTGTCCTGAAGGCCGTTTTATTGTAAAATCGCGGGTGGTTGGGCGGGAGCTTCCTGATGTCTTAGTGTTCTCGGAGTTTATAAAGGGCATCAGGAAGTTGTTTTTTTTTTCCTTTTCCTGTCTCGTCTTTCATGTTGCCAGTGACGTGAACGGTGGTTTCCTCCACCCATGGGGCTGGCACGTCGTCATGTAGGTGAAATACCCTTGAGTACGGCGTTAAACCCCAATCAATCAATCAATCAATTACCCGGTATTGTAAAATCAGGATTTGCATCCTTTGATTTTCCAGTGTTACCAGTGGCATTGGGGGTGATTTCCTTCACCCATCTGCCTGGAATACCTTCAAATAAGCAGGTCAATGAGGGTTAACCCGAGTGGGGGTGATTTCCTTCACCCATCTGCCTGGAATACCTTCAAATGAGCAGGTCAATGAGGGTTAACCCAAGTGGGGGTGATTTCCTTCACCCATCTGCCTGGAATACCTTCAAATGAGCACGAGTCAATGAAGGTTCACCCGAGTGTGTTTTAAGTTTGGCTTAAAGGGCTAAATTTATAAATATAACCTGATAAGCTACCTTTTAAAATTATTAAACATTCTACTTACCCAACATTCCCCTGATGACTTCACTGGCTTTATAATAGTATTGCATTGTGGATTAAAATACCCTTGCTATGTCACCTCATTTTTAAAGCCTAATATCTCCAAAACTAATGCAATTTTTTTAATGAAACAATTTGAAAAGCATACAGCAGTTAATGGTGTTTTAAGACAATTTGGTGGCATGGACCATCAGAAAGAACCTTTATAAGAGGCCTAAAATCGGATCCCAAACAATAAAAAAAATTAGCCAAATGCATTTTTATACCGTCAAATACAAATAACACTGGAAGGTTGACTAATGGGGGACTCGTAAATGCTGGAAAGAGAAAATTTTGGATCCTTACGCCGCGTTATGCATTCGAATGTGACTCATAGTAATGACGTCACAGAAGAAAAACGTCTGTGACGTTATAAAATTGTGCCACATTCGAATGCATTACGCGACGCCAGGGCCTAATATTATCTCCCTTTGCAGCATTTGTGAGTCCCCCATTGGAAACCCATCCATCGTCATTCTCCAGATAATCTCTCAGTGTGCACCTTCACCTGGAGGAGAAGACACGCTGATATTGGGGGACAAAATATGGACCGTGCTATTGGCGAGGCGCGTTATACAGTGATTGGTGACATAGGGTTGATGCTCTAACACACAGACTTGGGGGGTGCTATTACAATTGTGTTATAACGAAACAGTGTTATATAAAGGTGCCTTATAGTGAGGGACAGGTGCACTTAATAGCTCTGGGGACCTATAACCTTGTTCTGTAGAAAAGGGCTATGATGTATGGGTTGGGTGGTTTTTCAGCTAGAAGGAGTATCAGAAATTTGTTTCGCACATTTTTCTTCCAAAACTTTGGTATATAAATAAACGTTACCTTTAATAGCAGTGTTCTAAAATCGCCATTAAATATCACCGAAACTTGACCCAAAGGGTCATTTAAGCCTTTTAAGTTTTGACTTGTGTGAACAAAATTTATTATAATTCTGGGAAGTTTTGAAGGCGCGTTTTGCCGATATTTAATGGCGGTTTTAGAACGCCGCTAAGGTTAGGTTTATTTATATACCAAAATATAATACTCAAAACAAATTTGAGATTCTTCTTCTTGCTGAGAAACACCCATCCATAGCCCT
>JAVFBY010127559.1:0-11755 GCA_034781015.1 Tonicella lineata
AGGTAGCTACCTGTATTTAATTGATTGTCAAAACACCTCTGTTTGAAATCATGTAGTCAAATTTAACCATCAAAGTTGAGAATCTTCTAATTCAAATATTTATATCGGGTCTTCTCTGGAATAAATATCCACATCTCAACTTTATGAATTTGAAATAATAAAAAAATCACAATTTTTTAGCATATGAGGGTCAGAGTATCCTTAAACTAGAAAGTTGGGGAGTGGAATTAATGGAAAGCTTGATTTTGTAATATCGCCAAAATGCCAAATTTTTGTCTGATGCTGTAAACTTAGAGGAGAAGTACATGGTTAGAAGTATTATATTTTCAATATGCCAAGAGTTATTTTAAAAGTTTTTTTGTACAAAACCAATTAATACTGCAAAATTATAGTCTGGAATATAAGTGGCAATTGCTGATGTTTATTGTACATCAATTCTGAGAGAATACAAATTTAAGATTCTTATATTATCAAGCAACATTCTTAGACTTAGACTTTTAAGAAATCCCATAGCTGATGTATTTAGGAATTTCAATTTAACCCAGTTAGGAAAGTCCATAATTCCAAATTATGATACCATACCTGATCAGTTGAAACCAACCCATGATGCAACACCTGGTAGAGCTTGCATCTCATTGGTTGAGGCAGGGGCACATCATGTGACTTGACAAGCATCCAACAGATCAACTGATAGGCTGAAAGTTTACCACGTTTATGAGTGTCCGGTAGCCTTAAAGCCTGAAATAGATAATTTTAAGATAAATCATTTGAATTTAATTGAAAGTAATCACCTTGTATTTATATGTTTTTACGGACAATAATAAAATTATTTAAAATCATAGTTTAATGAATATAAGCAAATTAACATTATAAAAATTGATTGCAGTAATAGACTTATTAGTAATATTATAATGGTGTACCATAACAATGGGATGTGTGGTTGAAGCTTCATGACTGGACACCTTAAGGAGTCATAGAAGTGACTTTCTAAAGTACCCACACCGTAAAGATCAAATCCTTAGATTCTTGTTAACCAACCAAAGGCAAATTGAATTTAGCAATGTTTTACTAGCCAGTATAGCATGGGGTAGTCTCAGACACGAGCCCAGCTGGACTTTATCAAATCAGGGGCATATAGAGGTTTCAAATTTAGGTGCCTGTATGCGGTGAAAATATCGACTCGTGCTTCTGGCCGGGGTCCAGCTGAAGGGTTCTACATGCTTGGAAATGGCTTCAACGCCATTTAAAGGCCTTTCCAAATGTTAATTCAGAAACCATTTATACCATTTCAAAAGGGATTTTAAGGTTTAAAGTTTCAAGCAAGTTTAAAAAAAAATTAAATATGTAACTGTTTATTTCTTTGGGGGGTGAGCAGACAAAATGTTTATAAAATACACTTATGGACAAAAAAAATATATTCAAGTTATTGCTTACAAGGTTTTTTATTATTCATTTATTTATTATTTTAACTTTTTTTTTATTTTTCTCATTTTGTATTGATCATTTAATTAACTCCATTGGTTATAATAATACCACTATCGTCTCGGCCCATTTATCATATATAAGTGACAAACATCACAAGAGTATAAAGCTCTCCTGGTTAGATTTTAAATTGCTTTTAGAAGCTTTTCTCTGTTTTTCTTATTAAAAAGTGATCCATTAAGGCGGCAGTTGAATTTCCAAAAGCTGCATCAACGTAAATCACTTGATGTGACGTTATACAGGTTAGGATATTCAGAATTTATACATTTGTAATTTTGGGGAATTTTATGCGCTAATTTGGGGGGATATTCGGCCCCTCTAATTTGGGCGCCGGTTACCAGTATATTTAAACCCCTGTATACGGCCCTGCAAATACGTGGAGAGATTAACTTCCCTATTTTTGTTGATCCTCAAATTGGGCGTTCATTCCTGAATAAAATCTCGCAGAATATGTGGAATGCATTCAAATTGGAGAAAAATAAAAAGATTAATTGATTGATTGGGGTTTACTGCCGTGCTCAGGAGTATTTCGCCTATATGACGACATGCCAGCCCAATGGGTGGAGGACACCACCCTTGACATCACTGGCAACATAAAAGACAAGACAGGACAAGGACAGGAAAACAAGAAAAGAAATTGAAACTTAGAAATTAAACTGTATAAAGTGTACCTACCTTAAATAACCAGGGAGCGAGGACAAGAAGAGGAGGGACTAGCTCTGGAGGGGGAGGGGAGCTTTGGTTGTCATGGGTTACCGACTGATTATCGCTCATCTGAAAGCAAATCAATACAATTAGAAAGACATAAAAGATGATACATTAGAAAAATGACAATCAAAAATTTACAGTTTGTTTGTTTGGTCTTTAATATCGTACGTCACTTAAAACAAATTGGGTTCCTTATCCCCTGTATCTCAGAAAGCACCATGCAGTGCAAACCTATCGCCAGCCACGTTCAAGCTGGCACAAAAAAAATCTTGTTTCTTACATTACACATATACTCTCCTAAAAAAAGATTCTAAAAAAATTGTGTGATTGAGACATGAAAACATGATCATGTTAAAGCTTAAATGTCCAATAATTGAATTTTATCCGCAAGACCTGGAGCAAGCTCTTGAGCAAGAATTGGGGAGAATTCTGCAAGACCGTATTTGTTGATTGATCGAGTCTATGGTGTGTTATAGGCTAATGGTGGGCACAACAGCTATTGACTTTGATGTGACTTCATCCGGACGCTATGGACTTTAATGTGATAAATTTTGACATTTTAATGAACATTAAAGTCTGAAAAACCAGTGTGCCAAATTTTAGTGTAATGTGATGCTTATTTCTGTATTTAAAATGATGTTGAAAATGGGGGACTCGTAAATGCTGGAAAGGGAGATAAGTATGGACCCTGACACCACGTAATGCATTTGAATGTGACTCATAGTAATGGTGTCACAGAGGAAAAACGTCCGTGACGTAATAAAATTGCGCATTTTCGAATGCATTACGCAACGACAGGGTCCAATATTATCTCCCTTTGCAGCATTTCAAGTCCCCCATTGAGGTAAATTATATTTTTTCACATTTGCATTTTGTTTTTGGGAGAGTATAGTATGATGGGGAGTTTAAAGATCAACCCCAACACAGTTTAAATTATTAACAAAAAACATTGGAAATGGAAACATAGGTTTCCTACTGTGATGTCAACCGAATAAATTTGCTTGAGGCTGTGTAACTTCAAACTGTTATATATCAAGGGCCAATTTTTAAATATTTTTTAAGCTTTTCATTTTTTTAAAAAAGCATGAAAAGGTATTTTTACTTGTAAAAAGCAAAGTTGACTTTTAACATAGTAAAGCATAGCAATAATTCTAAAGAAAGGTAACTATGATGATGATGAAAACAACTACTGATGAGGGTAGAGTTAAAATGAATTTTTCATCTTTCTTTGGAGTAGTTACTATGCTTTACATTATTTAGTGGAAAATACTTACTTTAAGTAAAGTTCCGATGATATCACAGAGATAGTCAAACACAGTAGCATGAATGCTGGGGTCCTTAATATTATTCACATCTCCGAGAGAGCCAAGCATTCTCCTCCACAGTATAACAGCCACGTCTCGTGTCCAGCCCTGAACTGTACCACCAGCTAAAACACTCTTGAACTCCTCAAAATTATCTGCTTCTGAATCTGACAACAGTGGATTGATTGATTGATGTTTAATGCAGTGCTCAGGGGTATTTCCCCTATATCACTGAGTGCCAGTCAAATGCGTAGAGGAAACCAACCTTGATGTGACCAGCAACATCAAAGAAAACAGGACAAGGAAGTTAAAAAAGGCAACGCAACAAAACAGCTTCCTGACGCCCCTTAGCTCTGTGAGCACCAGGGCATCAGGAAAATCCCACCATCCACCCACCAGAAAACAGTGTAGAAATGTTGAGTATTTTTTTATTTTATTATTAATATGCTATAAAGGGAGACAAATCACACTTGAATATATTAAGTTTACATCCATGACAAGGATTTTAGGTCATATTACAAGAATATACAAGTGCAAATTTAAATACATTTTGGCTCAATTTAATTTGAACTAAATTTGTAAAAAGAATCAACATTTAGAAACAACTATTTGGATGAAGGTAAGATTGAAATTATTTAAAGTGGCCCTTAGCTGTTTTTGAAGATTTAGTATTGAAAACATTTATTGTTCCAAGCAGAAAATTAACCCATATTGAATCAATGCAGTATAAATTTTTGTGTATTTTTCTTCTTAAAAAACTGTGTTCCTGATGACAAAATGGTTACCCTGTGGCAAGCTGTTCTTCTTCTCGAAAAAACTTCATTCAAAATACTATTTCTTAGTGGTCACTGAATGTTTGTTTGATTGGCGTTTAACGCCGTGGTGAGGGATATTTCACCTATATGACAGTGTGCTAGCCAAATTGGTGGAGAGCACTACCCTTGACTTCACTGACAACATGTAAGACAAGACAAGGACGGGACAAAATATAGGACACCAAAACAAAACGGCTTCCTGGTACCCTTTATATGCGGCATACACAAGTGTTTTTTGTTGCAGAATGGCAGCGGTTATACCAAACGCTGACAAATTTGTCGCGCAGGTTCACGTTAGCGACAGTGATTAAAATCACAGACGTTGTTCAGCCAACCACTTGCTTGAATCAGACATGTTTGATATTGTTGGCCGATTTTTATTGTCCAGTAAACAATTATCCACAGGATCTCTTGTGAGTGCATGCAAGTGAATACAGTCTCTGTGATCGCTACTAATAAACCAATCAGAATTGGAGTTTTAATCTCACATTCCAATCACCATATTTGAAAAATCTTATGACAGGTGATTTGAAGAAAACTACTCTAAATAGCAACGCTAATACGAGTCTTTTGAGTGACGTGAAAGTAACTCTAAGTGATCATAACGTCCCTCTTAGGACACTTTACGGCAAAGGCGGGCAAATTCGCTATATCTAACGTATGCAATATATATATTATTGCAAGTTATGAAATATTTTCTACAATGGGATTTTTTATTTTTATTATTTTTTGAAAAAGTAAAGGTTTTACAACTATATTTTTCTGTAAACTGACAAATTGCAATGCTATAACCTAGTCAGTTTGCCCTCCCTTGTCATAAAGTGACACCATCATTTCACAAAGGGACGTAATTCTGTTGTCGTAAAGTTATAACTGGAAACCCCCGTATTGTCATGTGTGCGCGCTCTGGTCTGGCCAAAAGATTTGCCTGTGAATAAGGCTAAGCCAATGATGAGATTGCTCTGATCGAGCAAAAATAATCGCTTGTGTATGTCTTGAATTCGCTACAACAGCACTAGGGCATCAGGAAGCTCCCACCAACCAGCCACTAAACTTGTCAATAAAAACTTTAAACAGTGAATATAATAATGACGAGCTCCTGTCTACCTTTAATGAGTGTTGAATTAGCTGAAGTGGCCACCACTTCAATATGAAGACTATCTCTGTCCGGGGTTGGGCAGCCCATGTGTCGCCCCTCACCTGTTAGCTCACTGGTTGGGGACGGGGTGCGGGAATGAACTGACTGGGGAGAAGGAGTCTGGGAGGCTGCAGAAAAGAAGCAGAGGTGACTTTAAAAAAAAAGGTCCAACAAACAAAACTATCATTGTAAGATTCACAAGTAAATTGGCTAAATAATATATTTTGGTCATACAACATATATCCTTTAGGTTACTTTCCTCCTATAATTCATGACTGCCCGCTCAATGAGTGAAGAAAATCACTGATGACGTCACTGGCAACAAATGAAGGCAGGAGAAAGGACAAGCACAGAATACAAGGCATGATGTAACAACATATCAGCCAGTGCTACTTGTTAGACCAGAAATCACCGGCCCACAGGGAGCTCTCCCTAAATGTTGGCTTGTTCTTAAGACACATAAGCCAAAAAAGACTTACCCTTGATGAGGATATCTGTGTCTGATTTATTGGCACTAACTGTCTCCTTGTTCTTTAAGGCCGGTTCCCATTCAGCTGGAGAGAATGTTGAGCATGTTCAATTTTCGTCAGACACGACCCGACAGCCCAAAAAAGTAGAATATTTGGCGGCCGCTCTCTGTTGGCCTTGGTTTGGCTGATGGACTTTATCGTTCCCAATGAAATCACTGCGGAAGTCTGCATGTCGTGTTGGTTTGATCTGTGCATGTCAAAAATCGCTGAATGGGAAATGGCCTTAAGACACATACATGTAGGCTATATCAGACTTACCCCTAATGAGAGTATCTGAGTCTGATTTATCAGCACTACTCTCCAACTGTACGTACTGCACCATAGAGCTGTCCCCACTCGTCACACTGCTGGAGTCTGTGAGAAAGCTAGCAGTCACACTGGCTACCTCTTGGTCTTCAGCTCCCACACCTACATTAGTGCAACAATACCTCATTTCTAATTTACAGTTACATCAAAATAATAAAGGTTTAATTAGTATGAGACCAGAGAAATTCGAATTGGACACACTGATTTAAATATTCCAGCCGAATTTTCTTATTCTTTAATATTAATTATCTGGAATTTTAAGATGAAATACATGCTACTATTGTGCTCTCCTTGGCGTCTCAAAGTTGCAAGAGATATGACTGGTTGGTTTGCTTGATTGTTGTTTAACGTCTTACTGAAGGGTATTTTTCTTATTTGTAGTTACTCTGTACTTAGTAGGGGAAAAATAGGGGAATCCTTGGAAAAAAGCACCCCCGCGATAATTAAAATCACCTCCTGGACTTTCTCATATATGTTTAAAGCAGACCCACTGGAGGGCTTGACCCCATGCAGTACATGAAAGCAAGATCAGCAGTCAGGCATGCTAACCACTGAGCCACGGCGCTGACCCACAAGAGATTAGGAAAAATATACAATGACATGACTGAGTACTTGTCTTCTAAGTTTTTGCTGTTTTGTTATCAATAAACTCTACAAAGCTGAGGCTGGAATTAGGGAAAAGATTAAAATTGTTTCTTCTTGAGAAAAATATCTTTAGTTTAATAATGTGATATAAAATAATTAATCTCTGAGTGACTGTGTCCTTTATCATTAGTAAATTATTATTTTAAGCACAAGACTGTCAAAAACCAAATGTTTTTACCGACAGAAGAATGGTATTTTGGACAAACTCTTTAGACTAAAATTTGAACAATTTTTTTTAGCCACACTATAATGACAGATTAATTTTAATAATTAATGGAATTTGATTTAGTGTTAAAACAAAAACACATTTGCTATATAAAACCAAACGTTGCTATCGATCTTTCTGTAGGAACTCCTAAAACAATCTAATACATTCCAACTTCTTCATTTTTAAAGTTCCTGACACCAAAAATAGGTGTTGTACCTATGGCACATTTTGGAGGCTGCATCACAGTTGATAGCACTTTAGAACCACATGGTGCAAACAGTGCTCTGAATCGATTGCTTGATGCCTAGTGCCCTGCTCATTCACCTATATGACAGCTTGCCAGGCAAATGGAGGAAGGACACCACTGTTGACTTCCTAAGCAACACCAAAGACTGGACAGAACAAGGGAAGGGTAAAAAATAATTTAAAAAAAATAAATAATAATTTATATTTTTATAAATCTGTTAACCAGGAAAACGATTGTTGTCTTTCGTCTTTCTGGCAGCTGCCATAATGAGAACTGAGAAGTTTTAGGTCGTGTGGCTGTACTATAGGCCTATATCTGAGTAATACAGATCCAGTGAATTATTTACTTAACTGTCATGACTAAAGGGTTTTGCCATCTAGATGTACGTTTAAAGATGAACGTAGACACGTTCGAAACCTAAGGAATTAAAAATGTATAAAATAGCAGTTGCTATCTTGTTTGTTTTAAGCCAGGTGCCCTTGTGTATAATATCGGGACTTTTACAAGATTCTTGTAAACGCGCGGTATATACATAATACATACCTTGTTTTAAAAGACTATTTAATCCTTCGTTTTCACAGGTGAACTGGTTCTGCGATCAAGTTTTATTTGAACAGCGTAAAGTTCATATACAAAACTTTCATATTAAAAGCGAACTATTAATTTCTGCAGCACGTTTCCTGCTGTGTTTATGTAACTAGGTTAAATTGTTATAAAACCAAGGCGGACTTATGTCCAACATGTCTGTATTTAATATGTAGTGATATGTAGATAATATTACCCACATAGTAAATGTCTAACTCCCAATTTAAGAATTTTAAGAGCATTCAACCATTTTTTTATACTTCAAACTGCTTTGTGGAATCAGCCCCTGTTCACATTATAAAAAACATAAACCATCGTTGGCGTATTCTAAAATAATAATAAAAAAACATTAAATTAAAAAAAAAAAACGGAAAAACTTAACGGCACAAATTTAAGTGTTTTCCTCTTCGTCCAGTTTCAAGTCAAAAACAAAAAGCAAACATAGGCCCCTATATATCTACATATTGTTTGCATAGCTTGGATTCCCAAGATTGAAAATATGCGATAACATTGAATATCGCAAATTAATTGCATGTCGATAGGAGAACATACAGTGCATTCTTCGTGGTATATTTGTCGAAGTACAATACCGGTAACACCAACTAGATTAGTTTATATAGAGCAATTGCCCTTGAACTGAAAAACCATGTCTCGTTTTTGTTAAAATAAATAATAATAATGTCAATACTTTGCATTCGTAAAAGTGAAATGCCTTACTTTTTTGGGGCAAACGATTGTTAACGAGAAGTACGAGAAAGCAAAATATATAATACAGATGTGACACAAATACACAGAAGCTAAGTGAAACAAGATGCAGCAAACAAAAAATAGAAGAAAGGGTTATGAAAGTAACAACAAATTTCAACAAAGCCACCAATAACATTGAAAAATATTCGAGAGACAGAAACGTTTGCTAACCGCACACATGCGTTAATATGTTAATGTAACAGAATAGCGAAAATATAAATATTATTTTGTAGACTTAAACAAAATATCGAATTACAGGAGTAAATTCGTATAAGCACCAATTTATCTACGCTATGTTAGCTTAAACGTATACATGAGGCAAATTTCTTCCAACGTAGTTATTATTGTAAAATATACGGTACATCTTAAGAGAAAAAAAATCCACAATTGAAGCTTTAGGCAAATTCGTAGCATTTGTTCGTCAATTAATCTTATACGTGCTAATGCATTGGTTTTACTCAAATTAATGCAAAATCACGAGACAATTGCCCTTCACAAACGTTGACAGTCTGGGCAAAATTATGCTTAATTTTCATCTCTTAGTACAAAGGTGTTTTTCATGTGCTCCAGTCTTACATACAATCGTCTTATTGTTCCAAGCGTAGCCTTTTGTCAATTACTGACAGACAGACAGACACACATGTTTGAACTACTGACACACTTCTCCCTGACACAGAGCACTTCTGAAGGATCCAATAATTTCCCAAACCTACCTTCTCACAAGCTGGTAACCAAGGTGGAACAACCCAATCACAAATCGACGAGCTCCTTCCACAACCGAATCTTAAAATTGCAGCCTAGGCAGCGTCCCAGCAAACCAAGAATAACCTGGTAAAATCGAATGGCTTCTTTGATTTTTTTCCTGACTCAAACTCTTAAGTGGTGTCACTTCAGGATATGGCGCAGCCCTTTTCGTAAATCTTGCGTAGACCTTTTCGTTTTCGGCGAGACATCAGCTTAGCCAGGAGCATATCCACAAGTTGACGAATTTCATCCTCCATTGCATCGACGGAGAAATGGCGATAAAATCCCATTGTTGCTGTTGTAGCTACGGATCCCATTGACGTACTACCAGAGGCGTTATAAAGCGTTTGCATTGAAACCGAATCCGTTAGTTCATCAAACAATCGGTCCGCCATGTAGTTGTCACGCGAGCGACAGATTTCCATGACTGTCATGTTTTCCTTGTTGCGAAGATGTAGACTAGCCCCCTTTTCTATAAGAAGCATCATGGAAATGAGAAGCATTTCGTTTTTCTTTCTGTCGTTGATGTGTACAAGACCATCACTGAGTACAGCCGATGGGAGACGCGCTGCCAGAATTTGTAGCGGCGTGTTTCCTGTGGGGTCCAAGTGGTTTGGGTCAGCCCCGTGTTCTAGAAGAGCTAAGATTGTCAGCCATTCTTCGCCGCCTTTACCAAACCCTCGGTGGATTTTTGTTTTGATTTCTGTGGGTAGACCGATTTTATGGGAGAGTCCTGAGAATCCATCCACTGGCTGGTCTAAGTCGATCTCTCCCACAGTAAACTGTATGGGTGACCAGCCATAATAGTCGCGGCCATTTACATCCAACGTTAATGTGAGAAAAAGTTGCACTAACTCGTGGTTGTAATTCCAAGCCGCGTAATGAAATCCCGTGCGGCCATATACGTCCTCTTGTCTAACATTAGCACCTTTTCTTATCAGCCATTGGGCTAATTCCGTGTCATTCTTTCGACAGGCTAAAATCAGCGGTGTAAATTTGTACTTTTTATCGGCGCTGTCGACAATGGCACCATGTTTATGCAGCACACGACACGCATCCATTCGTTGGTTGGACACGGCTAAATAAAATGCAGTGCATCCAATGCTATCTGTTGCATCGACGAATGCTCCGCGTTTCAACAGCAGCTTTATCACCGCCGCATGCCCCTGGTGCGCTGCCATCATCATGGGTGTGGAATGAAGAAAAAAGGCTGTATAAGTCGTGTAACCACCCATAAGAAAGCGTAAAAGTTTAGGTCCATCTGTAATCGGCTGATTTACATCTTCGCCACTCTCTATCAATTCTTTGGCTGTATTTACATAGCCTTCGAAACACACTTTATGAAACATGGGAACATCTGTTACCTTTTCTTCCCAATCTGAAAAAGAATTATTATGCGTTTAAGTAGAGATATAGAAATGAGAATCAGAAATTCTGTAAAACATAACATACATGATATTGAAAAATTGTGGTACCGATAAACACAATTCTGGACAACCTGTCTATTCTACATTGGAAACAAAAAGCAACTGAATCGCAACACGTAAGTTATGAAACAAGTTCGCACTTCGAGAATACCCCGTGGCCTGCAGCAAATCATGTGACTGCAGGCTTTGATGTCTTTTATTCACACATGCCCGAAAGCTTTGAAATTTGTGATGTGTTCGTTTATAAACTCTTTTAAAAGAAACCCACGGTAAAATAAAAATGCCGGCTCTGTTATGACTTGCGTATTTGCATCAGGTATATAGGGGCCTACTGCCAAATTTTCAGAACAATCCTCAAACCTTACATTGTTGACAGAGAAAGAGTCCATTCAGTTAGTGTCACATCAACAACAACGACAACAACAACAACAACACCGTCAATAAGAGAGTGAGTGAGTTCTAGACCCTGTTCACCACGGGGTAAAAATAGGAGGCTAGTGCCTAGACCAAACTTGACACTTTTACTTAATTTGTAAATAGTAATAGTATAGTAATTAATACAATATGAGATGCGCTTTTGTGTCGAATGTTTAAAATACATTCGTCTTTTTAACGAAAATTACAGTATTATCTATAGGCCTTTCCTAAAAGGTGAGTTGTCTGTCCTTCATTCGTAGCTCTTTTGTACAAGAAGGTGCTGTGCTTATACTTCCGGCAAGTACTCGATCACGGAAAACAAAGGCGGATACTTGCCGGAAGTGATATACAGGAGAGATAAAATCACTTTTTGGAGATAGCCTCGGGATAATCCAGTCTATATCCCCTTAACTTAAGTTAGGTTACATAGCCTGGGGTTAAGGCTATCATTT
>JAVFBY010127670.1:0-11753 GCA_034781015.1 Tonicella lineata
GAGGCAAAGCATTGTTAACTAATGACCAGTATCCTCAACAATGGCGGGCAATGGCGGACAATGGCATATACTATGTATTCGTGTGACGTCATTTGAAAACCATGTATACATTTTCAGGAATTTTACCTGTCAGATCTGAAGGAAGGCGATGCATATGTTTCACGTTTTGAAACTAGACTTTGCACACCTCACGCAACCAATGATTTAAGTTCATTGGCTCCAAGTGCCGCCCACAATCTGTAGGTGGCAAAGGAGATAAAAAATACGCTGATCTCAAACCTTGATTTTTTTTTAGCGAGATTATCAACATTTATGAAAAATCAAGCAGCCAAGTCACTCAGACTAGGCGCGCCAAGGCCCCCGAAGCCTTGAAAGCGAAGGCATATGAAGAAGCATTTTTGGGGCTCTTGAGTAAGGAAATTCAGATTTAGTATCATTTATATGATAGTACTGGTCTTCAACTCTTCATGAGTGACTTTTACTTTGAAATCTTGTTACATTTTATAGAAAATTTGTTGGCAAAATTTTTGTTTTATCTCTCTTGGTAAAAAACAATTCAAAATTCAAAAGTTACTGTTGTCAATTTTAAATAAAATCATTTTGAGTGGACAGCTGGTTTGAAATAAACTGAAATTTTTTTTTGGGGTCGTGCTGTAAAGTAAACATTTTGAATAAATGGATTCAGATGAGGCTACCAGTTATCGTACGACTATCGCATATAAACAGACCTAGGCAGTGTTAAAATTGAGCTCTTAATCTTATCACATAATAAAAGCTGCGATGGGATATGTACAGATTGAAGCCATTATAAGCTTATGGTAGGCTGACACAACATGGCATGGTTGCCTATCCACTAACGTATACATGTACATGTTGCTTACATTGTACATCATGTTTTTTTAAACGACTATGTATATTAGTAATTAAAGTAACTTAAATTCCCATACACATATCACAACTTCAAAAGGCCTAATGTAGAGAAATTTCTAAATTATGTTTTATTATAATACGTTTGTTATCATTCCGCTGTACTCAGCTAGTGTATTCCCATACAATATGTCATCCTCAGTAATCTCCACCGAGCTGCTTATACAGTGGCTTTCACACAGCTGCCTGTTACAGTTTACACTTTTCTGGATCTAAATCTTTTACTCGCGCTGACACTATACTCTGGTATAGCCATAGCAATCTCTACCGAGTTGTCGTTTGTGCCTCTCACCTTGAGTCAATGTAAACGGCTCATCATTTTATAAGATTCCTTTTTTCATAGGTGCAATTGTTCTACGACCTAATTCTAAGAAAAGTCGTACAAAAAGTTCAATTTTAAAGGCTAACTATTTACTTCCATAAGCTGCGTTTCCTGTTTTTATATGCCGTCATTTGACGGGACGTATAATGGTATGGGGTTGTACGCCCGTCTGTCCATCAACTTTTAGGTTTCCGGACATTTACATCAAAACCGCTTATGCAATACAAATCAAACTTAGTATGAGTGTTCCATGTAACAAGAAGACACTTGGGGTTGTTTTTGGCGTATGTCTGACTACAGGTGGCACCACGTCGTGGTGGCAAAGTCTAAATTTGGTTTCCGAGCATTAACTTTAAAAATTTTGGTGCAATTTGAATCAAACTTAGTGTGAGTGTTCCATGGGACAAGACGTTGCTTGGGATCGATTTTGGCGTACATGGTCCTACCGGTGGCGCCAGCTAGTGGTGAAGTCTAAATTTGGTTTCCAGACATTAACTTTAAAACCTTTTATCCAATTTGAATCAAAATTAGTATGAGTGTTCCATGTGACAAGTCGTAACTTGGAATTGACTTTGGCATATGGTGGCGCCACCTGGTGGCAAGTCTAAATTTGGTTTCTGGCAGTTAACTTGAACACCACTTATATGGAATAATGTCACTTAGGATGTATCTACAGGAGACGTCACCTAGTGTCAAAACCTTAAGTTTGTAGGTACTCGCATCAAGCTTTTCCCTTGTCGTTACTCAAGCGATCTCTCTCCGAAATTAACAAAATTCTTTACATTTCATCAAACTTACTTTTATTTTGATTTTACCCCAAAGGGCGCATCATGCTCAGTTGAGCTCATGTTTTTCTTCTGTACTTCAGTCAAATTCGGTCAAATATTAGTCCTATTATATATATATAATTCGCTCGCATAGGAAATTTCATACTCATCAGGACTATTTTTTTACACTCGGGTAGACATTGTAGCAATAGCAGACAGCCGTTGAATGTGTTTATTGTGTGCTATTGGACTTGTGTAGCGGATATAATACCTAAGCTTTGAAATCATGATGAGCCATTTTCAAGGGCTCGGGTTCAGGCTGAAATATGCTTAACCACAGGGTTGTATAGTGCTACTCCTGTAGAGGGAAGGTTATGGGCGGCAGTCGAAAGGAGGGGGTCCTGACCCCGGGGACACCCCCCTGGAGCTCTCGGTAGCGAATATAATACCTATTAAGGTTTGAAATCATGATGAGCCATTTTCTATAGCTAGTGTTCAGGAAAATATGCTTGACCACAGGGGTGTATAGTACATACATGATACTGTATAGGTAAAGAACCACCATATGTCCCAGGGCCCGGTTGCTCAAAACCAAGATTAGCGCTAAAAAGCGGATAAAATCCTTAATCTAGGATAAGAGATAGGCATTCAACATGGCATTACGTCATCTAATCCAGTAGCTTTCCTGCACCCTTTAAACATTCAGCAGTAGATGTTCAGAGGAGTGGTGATTGGGTATTATCCAGACATAATACTTTACAGGTTGGAAGAGTGCACATAAATTTTATTGGAATTATAATACCTTGTGAAAAATAAGACTAGATGATTTGTAGCCAAAAATTGTATTGACTTTTAATGAATTATTTAACCTTGAGCGTTAAACACTTATCAATCAGTCAATCAATCAAATTTCCATTAAAAATTCTGTTTGTCGTTTATATTTAAGATAAAACTATAGAATGTAGGTTAGACTGCGGACTTCAAATGTGAAATGTCACCTGGTGTGTGACCTGTTTAAAAAACATTTCCTTCTGTGTGATAAGAGAATATTTTTAGACCAGTTGTCTCTCACACCTACAATAACATGCACCAATCACTGGTGCAATACAGGTCAAATCATGGGATATTGTTGGCTAATAACACAAGTATATTAATGATATATTTCAGTGTTCTTGCCACGGAAAAAAAAGAAATGTCCGTATTGCAAAGCTGTAAAATCCCTCCTTCCGCAATATAGACAAATTTGAATAAAGACTTGTGAAAGATGATATTTAACGCACTTTGAAGGTCTACAATTATCGGTATCTTTTAGTTTTGAGCTGAAAGCGTTTGTATTTTTGTAATGACGCATTGAAAGCATGTTTACATGAAAATAAAGATGCTAACTGAAAGACAACGATTGGAAACGGATAAAAATTACTATTTCTGCTTTATAGATCAGAATTGTTGAGATGACAGGACAATTAATATATCTATGTTGGGGGAATTTCAGGTTGGTTGAGGAAATTTTGGCACCTTAATTTCTGGGAAAAATGTCCGTTTACCGTTTGAAAAAAGGGGGTTGCGAGAACCCTGGTAGATGTTAACTCTGTAAACTCTGATACTCCCACCTACAAAAAAAACCAAACCCCACACACAAATGACCAATCTTGAAATCAGACTTGACTGGCTAATGTGGTGGTTTTAAGTCTCATACAATACCACAAAAGTCTTTGCTATTATTTGTATATCAAATAAACCATGCAATTTTCTGTCTTTTACACAGATAATTCCCTGACCAAAAACGTGTTCACAGAAATTGAATATTATGTGATTTATTGTGTTGCAAGTATTTATCAGCACCCAATATTTTGTGTATGTATGATTGAAGGATGCTACAAAGTATATGGGTTAAATAAATCCGCACAGGCCATCTCTTCTGTCCCACTATGCCTCACAATATCTTTAAAGCATCTGGTCTTTTCTGATCTGATTACTTGATGTTTCAATGCAAGGGATTTGCAGAGTTGTAGTGAAAAACAAATCCAAATAATAGAATGCTAGGCCATCAAAAGCTATTGGGTATGTTAATGGTCTTTGATTCAAGCAGAGGCTTCAAGTTCACCCTACCAAATAGCATGACGAACACACAGGACCAATAGGATTGTTCTTGTCAGAAGAAAAATGACTTTATCTTTAGCACAAACTGTCTTTTATAAACATTTTAAAAGCCAAATAACCTTCTCCTACATGCATCTTGTTTTCTGCCAAACTCAAAATGCCAAAATTGCTACATTTCAATTATTTTTTTAAAAATTAAATAAAAAAGTAACATTGCCAAAAAAAAAATCTAGATTTAAAATGATAGATCTAATTTAGTTTTTATTGTCTAGTATTGAGTTCTACAGTAGATTACCTCAATAAAGTTGTTGTTGCGTGAATCAAGATGTTCAATGAAGTGTAGTCCAGTGACAGTCTGGACTCCACTCAATAAAACTCTGTAAGATCTCTTGTAGATGTGTTCTGAAATGTTGGTGAGCATTTAGTTGTTGGCAGCACTTAAAGATCTGTCAGGAAATTGGGTCTGTGCCAATTGCTGGAATGGGCCTACAAAAGTATGGGTCAGGTTAATACACAATGAAGGAGATCCACCAGTGACCATACAGACAGGGTTACTGGAGCGATATGCTCAAGGGAGACAAGTGACATCCTAAATGGAAGGAAACGGACTGGCAATTTTTGTCAAAGTAGGGATTTTACGTCTGATTCTGCTAGGAAAACAGTCGTTTGGTATCGCCATGTTTGGCTGGCCATATTATTGTTGAAAGAAAATAGATTTAGTACTGTAAAGTGCGATTAAATTTAAATTTTATTTTAGAGAAAACTTGATTGAATTTATTGACTGATCATTTTCATAGTTAAGAAATGTAAACAGTGACAAAAATTGTTTAAAAAAAAGGAAAGCAAAAATGTTTTTACTTGTTGAAAGAGCAAGAAAAAACTCCAAACAAACAGAATCTAATTCCCTCCTTTGAGGACCATTACATTAAAAGAGAGTCTGGAAACTGGTATCATCTGGAAATAGTAGGCCTACTAGCCTACCAGGACTCAAAAGGTTTTATTGTTTATGCCCCAAACTGCTTTCTGATCGTGAGCTGATAAACACACATCTACACGTAAGTGGGATGTGGTCACATTGTTCTACATGTATTTTACATTGATCTACATGTACATGTATACTATATCAGCCATTTATCTAAGATTTAACAACCAAAGGAACCCCCTCCTCATTCTTCATTAAAGCTCAATGCTTTATATTCAAAACATTGTTAAAGAGGCTATACCTCAGAATTTAGACCTAAAATCGGCTGAAACAAATTTAACCAGCTTTTCTATATTTTTTTTAGTATGGCCGAAAGAAAATAACCTTTCAGAAAATATCATGGCCGTGAATGTGCGATGTACCGTATTAAAACAATGATAAAGTTTGTAACACTTTCTAATGCGACCCATATTATGATGCCTAATGTATGCATGAAGGGTAATGGGTAAACAAATTTTCAAACAACTTTTTATCAAACTTCCACAGATTTAAAATTTTACCAACCAATATTCATCCTCTTAAACCGAACCAATTTCTGATGCGCCTCATACCATCTGTTTAATATTTAACAAACCTTGGCTCAGTGAAGCGTTCTCATTGGATGAGCTGACAACCAATACTTGGCATAAGTGGATCAGCTACTAAAAAGGTGACATTAATCACCCTTATGCTGTGTAAATAGTCTGGAGAGATGTTCTGTGCTCAATGGTCATAAACCATGAGACAGGATGCACTCCAGTAACAGACTATCCTAGAATTGATAGCACACTATACTCAGGAATACAATCCCCATAAGTTGTTTACGGGTTACATAACTTTCAGTGACCAGGAAACTTTCTGAAAATGTTCTAGTTGGTTTCCAAAACTAGGAGGCTTTCCTGGCATTGATAAGATAGACTACTATAGGGAAGACAATTCCTAAAAGTTGTTTACGAGTTAACATTGCCAGAATACTTCTGTTGACAAGAAAACCATCTTCGATCGTTCTAGGTTGTGAATCAGTGGTATTGTAGCCCAGAAACGACAGGCTTTCTGAACATTGATAGCACATGCTATTAAGGAATATAGAATTTCCAGACATGTTGACATGTCGCATTACTGCCGTTTTATCACCAAATCCTTTAACATCATTCAGCTTTACTAGGTACATGTAGTAGTTGAATTTAAGACCTGCAACAAACTGGATGGATTTGGAGCCTTCAACAATATCTTCCATTGTCTTGTGGTAGGTAAATACATGTACTGACTTTATGAGTTTTCCGTCTTGGGACACCCAGTTATATTCGGTTGGAAATCGGTTATATTGTAACTCAATCAAAACAGGCTTTCCTCACAGTGACAGCACAGACTATTAAGGACTAGAATTCACAAAGGTTCTTTTATGGTTAACATTTCTTCCTTTAGCATCATCATCTGACATTCAACTAGGTAGGTATGTGTAGCAGTTGAATTAAAGAACTGCAGGAAAAAGGAAGGATTTGGAATTATATCTTCCAATTGTCTTGTGATGAAAACACATGTACTCGCTTTAGGAGTTTTCCATCTCTGTGCAGTTTGTTTTGTGAATTCTGTGGGAATTGCTGTAGCTGTAGCCTGTAATGAAGGCTTCTGACTGTACATGTACATGTATGTACATGTATATTAGAACTCCATGGTGCCATATGCTCCAAGGAATTTGCAATGTTGTTTGAGAAAATATGACTAACTATTGTCTGACAAAGTGAACATACAAGTGTGTATATTTATTAATATGGCTTTTTTTTTTTAAAGGTAGAGAAAGAAAATTCGTACATGCCTTAAACTGGGATCTGTGACTAGCAGGGCCAACAATCTACTGATTGAACTACATATGCTGACGATTGAGTGACCCTTAATTTCAACCAAAGTAAAGACTGTCAATCTCTCTCTACATGTTATTGTATGTAAGGCACTGACAGAGATGCTTTATAGGAGCATATTTTGTTCTAGGTGCATTTATATAATACAAAATATATATGTGTGGTCACATCAGGCTGACATGTACATGTATGTATGTCTGTGTTGTGAAGAGACTTATCACTAGATATATGTATGTAATGAAGGCATCTGTTTCCAAGACATTGGCATTTTTGTGTGATTTATGACTTAGCCATGTTAGTAGGCCCATAGTATTTGTGTTCACTTGTTTATCTTTCATCTTTGAGCATTCTGTGAGTGTTGTGAATTTCAATAAGTGAAATACATGTACCATAATGTATGCATCTGAACAATCCATAGTTGATTGTTACAGTATCAAACATTTCTATCACCGATCCAAGCAATTTGCTATTTTGTGTGAGTAAATTACCTAATTACCATTGTCTGGTACATTTATAAAAAAAAGGCAGTTATAAGTATGCTCACTCCGAGTCACTCGTAGAGATTTCCCTTTTGGGATTTTCTGTGTCGGGAATTATGTGAAAAACTCTATAATCTTCATATTTATAACAACTAAGCCTGATTCATCACTAACTTTATACTGTGCAAGACTTATAATAAGGAATTGGGAATTTTGTGAATTATGAGTGAAGTAACCCCATTTAAAGAGACATGTTTGCCCAAAGTGATGTATTTTTGCGTAATAATAGAATCATACATGAGTTATACTTTTTTTTTCAAGAAACAGAAGTTAGAAGCTTTTCCTAGTTCCACCCCTAACTTTCTAAGCTAAGTAGAAGTTAAGAAATAACTAAAAGTATTAAATTAAAATTAAAATAGTTTTTCAGAACATTAAAATGAAGGGAGGGCAACTCTCGTATAGCATGGCTTTTGATTAACATTCACACCTTAGCATAAAGAAGGTTTGTGACTTTGATCAGCGAAATTTTGCTATTATTTTGCACATCATTGGTATCTAATGAAACCTTGCCTTATCGATGTAACCAATGTTCTTTGGTCACTATTAACTGTTGCCGCAAAGGGATACAGCAGGAGTTGTGTTGAATTGAAAAAAAATTCTACCGTATTGTCTTTATCTATGGACAAACGTTAAAAAGGCCTACCTTAAATTGTTGCAATCTGAATTTGTTGTTAAAATAATTTTGGGCGACCATGTCTTTAAAGTTATGCAGGCATATAGATAATTCATACATGTAGTCCAGTGTAGTAAATACACGTGTATATCTGTAACACTATACCCCATAAACAACTTTAAATAATTGACATTTTATGACTTATTACTGGGCTTTGTAGACAGAAGCACTGGACTGTACAGATGATATGTCTGTACTGTAGTGTTCACTGGTTAAATTTTCAAGTAAACTACTGAGAGACCATAGTTTTCTGGTGAATGGAGTAATCGTTTAGAATCTTTTTGTAGGTGTCCAGAACAATGAAATCAAACTGTGATACTAATGAGATGCTACCAGTAATGGACAGACTGTTGTGAGGTGTTCAGTTCCTGGAAGGGCAATAAAAATCACTTCTGTACTAGTACATGTACATACAGAGATGGTTTTAGTTACCATATGCATTATTTTATTAGAACTCATTAGTGGGAGATTAGACAGACCTTTACAACCCAATCAGCCAAGGTGAAAAGTCAGCAATGGTGATATTCATTACTCTAAAGCGACGGAACATCATCTAATTCAATATTAACTTTAATGTCTCTATGATTGAGCATCCAGTCTCATTAGTGTTTGATAAGCAGATGCCAATCTGACTTTATATTGGTTTGGAACGGCAAGGAGTAGCATCGGCAAGAACATTCCTGAAACTGATCAGTCAGTATCTAGTTGACTGAAGCTTCCTGTTGTGTGCTCTGGTTCTCTCCCAACCTGATCTAGAGGCACCAGGAAGCCTATTTGTTATATATCCTGGTTTCGTCCCTGTTTTTCAGACACATCTTGTGCTGACGGGCTGTTATTTTAGTGAAATAATCTTCAAGCACTGCATAAAGTCCAGGCCAATCAAACAGACAGATCCTATAACTGGTCAGATTACTATAATGATGATAGTTCCTGCTGATTTGAAATACTGCACTGTGTATAATAGCATTGATAAAAAAAAGATTTAAGGGAATTTTAAGATGAAGATTATTTATGAGTCTCTCCCCTGGCAGCTAGCTCTCTGCAGACTGTAGAAACCTCACTGGCTGTAGTTAATTTAAGAGGAGCAGGAATATGCTCTGATGTACAGGTTATATTTTAAGCCTTAAAACCTGGCCCTGTAAACTGCAGTAACTTTATGCACTGGTATTCAAACAACTTTAACATTGACTCCTAACATTGCATGGTTTGGGACTGGTGTTTAATCGTCATTCCAGAATCTTCCCAATTTTCTGCAGACTGCTTCAACAGTGTAACAACAACAGGTTATTCACCTTGATTTGCATTAGGATTATTAAGTTCTTTGAGGGGTTTTGAAACCAGACTTTTTTCTTCACACTTTTACGATTTTAATAGGGAATTAACAACATGAAAGCAGAATTGAGATAAGTCAGAGTGTGGTCCTAGCATACTGCTTTTGGTTACAGAATTGGAAATTGTACTTCGCTTGAGGTAAAGACTTTCTTTGTTTACCAGGCCTGTGCTCTTGGGGAGAAAAAACCAAACAGGGTCTTCCCATGCAAAGAACTCATTTTAGGAGGACCAATTTATAGGTTTCCCAAATTATTTGAAATGTTCATCTAAAATTACCTTCATGTAAAAACAAATTTTGAGGACAAATTGTTAAGGTTATGCCGGAAAATAATACAGCAAGCCGAGCACGGGCCTGTTTACTACAAGCTGCTTCACCCAGGAGTGGTGGAGTTAGTTGATGAAACATCCACAGAAAATTGTTTTGTTATAATTTGGTAACAGGTCGTGTTGAATAAAAGATTTCATTGTTCAACTTCAGAACAAAATAACATGCGTTATTATCTCATATAGGTAGCCTAAAATACCCCCTGAGCATTGGCGTTAAACACCAAGCAATCAATTACATTGTAGAACAAACTTGAGAATAAAATTACAGGTTGCCATATACATGTACATGTACATGTAGACTTTAAATAGGTCCCAGATCAGCATTAAACACAATGCATTCAATCGTAACAAACTTATTGCTTTTGTTGTCAATCATACATTTATCTAATAGTAGAGAATATGAAACTGAAACCTTGTAGAGCTCATTCGTTTAATTGTCCTGGATACATGTGTAAAGAAACAATATAGTTTCCTTTGGAAGGCATATTTACATCATTCACACATGGATAATTCTCAAACTTTATTCAATTAAATTCCTCATTATTCTCCAAGGAGAGTCTGTGTTAAATGTATACACGCTGGCTGTAAAAGGAGAACATCTTAGGGTAAAGTATATATCCGTGAATGTGTCATGAATCGTCCTCAGTGCACTTTGTGAGGCATGCCAATTATGTAACTAATCCCTATGTTAATTCATGTCAGAAAAAGAACGGACTAAAAGTTCATGTCAAACTAGGTCACATAAAACCAGTTTCTTTACAAAGATGAGGTGTTTTTGTGAGGATTCCTAGCTTCGTTGAGATTATGAGATGTGCTCATATTGAAGCATAAAGGATAATGTGAAATACTATTTGCTAAATCATATTGTACGCTAGTTTGAGGCTATCATTTAATTGAAGCATTGTATTCTACTGCAAGTTATCTGATTTTACTTGGCACCTTCACATATTCAATGTTGTACCAGAAACAATGATGATTGGGATCCAATACCCTGTTTCATTATCATTACTGTATATGGATGCCTACATGTAGTTTAGTACATGTAGTTATTGTCCAGGAATTTGGAATTAAACACCAGTCAACCAAACTTCTCTTCGGATGTGTATACATGTATGCCACCACCAAAAACTACAGTTTTAGATTCATTCAGAAACTTTGTCTCCGGGAGCTTATCAAGAACATGATTATTAATCGATTTTTGATTGATCGGCTTTCCTGTACCAGTGGGATTTGACTTTGGAAATGTGTGAAAGAGTGGGAAATCAAATCAGATTGTTTTTTGACCATGACATTTTGCTTATTAACAGATCCATTAAATTTCTTTGATCAATCAGAGTGAATTATTTAATATTCAGCCATATACATTTCTTAAACTGATAAATAACTAGTTTTGTATCGACTTACACAATGGATATACCAGAGTACAATCCAGCCTGTAAAAAGTCATCTCCTAGATTACTAGAAAAGTTTAAAATGAAGAATAAAGTAGTGAATAAGCCGTCATCTATTCCTGTTTGTGTTGTGACGGATCACAGTTCAGGGTCCAATGGAAAGAAAGGGGTAGGCAGTTTGGTAAGTTCTTTTATTTTATACTTAATGCAATATACCTTTTCTTTATGGTAGGCAGTATATTGACCTCCTGAGAACCATTTAATGTACCCAACAGGTTCAAGGCCATACAATGTACATGTATATAGTCCAGTCAATCTATGGTTTGACCTAGACAAAATTGCGACAGAAATGATTTTTTTTTTTGCAAATGTACATTTATCTTCAAACACTTACAAACAACATATCAAAAAGGTAGAAAAAACAAAATTTTGGGAAAAATTAATAATTTGCATAAAACCAAAATGGCAGAATTTTGCCTCTGTTTCTTTCAGAATATCCCACCGTTTTCCACTTATGCCTTCAATTCCCTAATTGATTTATTTAACAAAAGATCT
>JAVFBY010127781.1:2732-18967 GCA_034781015.1 Tonicella lineata
TAGTGTTGAGGACAAGTTGTTGTTATGAAGATACAAATACATTATTAATATACATAACGATGATTTTCTCGTCAAACACGGATGATAGTTAACCGGGGTTATTGAAGAATTTCAATCTCATTTTTATTCGATATAGTTAGACACTCATTTATATGTATATGTATGGTAAGAGTTTGCGCTTGGATAATAGAGCTAGGATACGCGATTGTAGTTACAATAGATCACATTTTCTATTTTCGATCCGTTATTGCTATTTTCAAAAGAAATTTATTTTATAGTTAAATATAAATCGATTTGAGGATTTTATTACACTATCCGCTTTAAAATAACCGTGCAACATTTGTGTTAATTCATCGATAAATTCTGAAGATCGTTATAGTAATTCAACAAAAACATTCTTTAGTTATGTATTAATATTCCATTTTGTTTTCGTTTTTTGTACTATTTTGTACCATCGTTTCATTTCTACCTCAACGTTTCCAATTCGTAATGAATATATATGACTAACCGTCGTAAGGGATTGGGTTATTGATGAATTTTATGTATACATTTCTTTGTACTTATAACTAATAAACAAAACTTTGGCTAAATGAAGTGACTGCATGTTTCTACACGTTTGTAGGTTTTAACAATTTTAACTTTGCATCTAACATTTTTACTTTAGCGGATTTTTCTGTTATTTCCCAACATGTTGTTGAATGTAGAACCCTGCTTGCAAATCCGTTTTTAGTCTTTTGTTCATAATTTCATTATTTTTTTCTGAGATAAATTTATTAAATAAACTCGTTACAATGTAAATTTCCAACCAAAATGCCAGCTACTTCATTTTATGGCCATTTTTATGGCTCGTTTACTGGATGTGTTAGGTTTCTTGTAAACGGGGGTGTATGGGCTTGAATATCAGCTAAAAGAAACCCTACGCGTTAACTGGCGAGATAAACAATGTGGAGAAGTTTACCGAGCTAAGTGTGTGCGGCATGTTCGCCTACAACCAACACTTCTGCCTGTCGCGAGGCTTCAGTCAAGGCGAGAGATCGCTGGCAGACTCCCGGACAACCGTGAATTCAGGCGGGAATGTTAAACATGGCAGTGTGTGCTTGTGCCCTCATTATGTAATATGTTTGCGTTTGAGTTATGTGCTGCAGAAACAAACAGTTTATGTCCACTTTGGTTTAACTTAATAAAACAACCAAATTAAACCTTTAACGAAACATGTTAGTTGTATGCATTTCATTTTTAAAAATAGCTTGTCTATAAATTAAAAGCCTTATAAATCTATTCTAAATCTGATTTTTTTTTATATTGTTCTTAAGTTCTCCGCTAAAGCAGTCAGTTTGTCCTTTGATCGTCAGAAAATCACGAATAAATAGTAATAGTGTAAAAAACACACTAACAAATAAATTACAAAATAATTGAAAGGATTGTTTTTATGCTTTTACTTTAAAAAATGGTGATACCAAAAATAAAACACCCCAACAAAAATATCACTTTATCAACAAATTTATTTTTATTGACTATAAAAAATAGTATCAATCAGTAGAATGACTGCAATGGATTGTAACATTAAGACTTAAAATTTACAGCGCCATTACCGACTACTGTTAATTAATTTTTTGCCTTTTTATAAGATTGCGTGTTGACTTAGCAGATAACAAATTCGGCACAAAAAAAAATCAGCAAAATAATATAAGGCATTACAAAAAAAGAAAAAGTATAACTTTTGTTAAATTTCTAAATGTTAAAAGCCAAATCTCTATGTTGTGGAGATAAATTTATATCGCCAGTGACAATGCAAAATTGAACCTTCACCTTCTTTCTCTCTCTCTTAAAAACCCCACAATAACAAAATAAATAAAAAAAAATATAGGTAATAAATAAAATAATAGACAAATAAATGCAAAAATAAATAAATGAAATAGAATTAAAAAAGCAAATGGGAATTTAAAAAAAAACACATCAGGTTTACCAAGAAACCGTGCATGGAGAAACATTGGCTTTTAAAATATACTATTGTTATATCCATAATTAGGCCTGTTTATACAAAAACTCTTGGTGTGCATTTGGCATAAGTCATTCTATAGAGCTATGCAGTTTTAAACTTCGTTGTATTTTGTGGAAATTAATAAACAAATGAAAACTTTTTGTAAGCAAACAAATATCAAATGCAGTAAGGTTTATGTTGTTTTCCTTAAAAAAAAAGTGCACTTGCCAGAACGTTGGACTATTTGCATGGATAAGAACTGTTTAGTTTATAACACTCAGTTGCTATTCTCGTTCACACCGATTTCAAGTTAAAAGGTAAACTTATAAACGTAAAACACCGCTCCAAGATTATCTGTGTATTGTGGGTTATTATTTATAAGGCTTCACGTGCCTCCATGTGATCTTCTAAACATCAGTCCAATACATATACACGCCCACTTAATTGAAATACGATGTACATCATTATATATACGATCAACCTTCAGATTTAAAAACTCTTTTAATAAGGTCTTAGTTATGTACGTTCATCGTTAGTTTACAAACTCATAAAAAAGTTTCTCCCCCAAAAACCTAGTTCTTTCATTTGAATCCATTTTTTTCTCCATTTTTTTTTATTTTACAAATGTCAAATTTACTCTGAAGAAATTAACCAGTTCGTGTTTATAAAATATTCTATTTTTTTTTCTGCTGGCCTGCATAAAGATGAGAACTTAATGATAAGTTTTATCATATGTCCCAGGTTTTATATACAGAAACAATTATCATGTGTCATTCTGATTAATTGCGAGGAAGAAATTGATCCCGCGTTTGTAAAATATTATTAAATAATTTCAAATAAAAAATCATCTATAATTTATTATAATAATGTACAGGCATATATAACAATTCTAATCTTCTATAGTATCAATCTGAGTAAACCTCGAATGTGAACTGTATATTGCTATAGTATATAGTCCGATTTAGGCCCTATCCACATGCAAAGAAACCAAGCAGTCGCCGTGTGTAAAATATAAAAAATATAAAAACCGTAGACAGAGAGAAAAAGTTTGCTAAATTCCTGTGTATTTCCCAATTGTGTGTTAAATTTAGTGTGTTTATGTCTCTATTCAGTCGAGCCATGTTATGAGAGAGAAGGTTCAAACTGTCGGTCTTCCCTCTGTTGACGCGAACCGCCCCCGTTATGGCTAAGTCAACAGTCAGATCAACCCTGCCAGGTTGACAGCACCATTTTATAAACATGCCACATTTTAAAAGTTTATTTTTCTGAAAGGTTGCCTTGTGTAAACATTTCCACGTGCTCTCACTAAAGGGGAAAAATGGAGGTGAAAAACTGCTTCCGAACTGCTAGGTCTACATGTACAATACCACTATGGCTTGAATGGTTGCATGCCACATTTTTAAGGGACGCACAGGTCTATTGAAAGAAAAATTTAACTCAAAATACATATATAACAATTAAGTTGTAGTTGAAAATGTATGTGTACGTTGACACTCGGTTGCAATTAAACTATATACACATTTTATTACGTCTACTCGGCGATTATCTTTTATTTTCGATAATACATATTATCATTTCTTCATCGCCAATTATATCTCTGGTGCAAAATCATCTATATTATAAATTTAATGAAAATACTATTTTTGACCAATGACACGGCAGATGCTATTTGCTGCCGGAAGTCTCAGGATCATGTCAAGTTTACATTTCCTGTTGTAAAATTAACCGCTGTCAAAGTGGAATGTCCAAAACGAGGCTAATTTCTACAAATTGTCACGTACAAGTCTGGCCTGGTTTTTATGTCTTATTTTTTACTGGCATATCTGAAATCTTAATGAGGATTATGTTATGCTGTTTGCACTAATCTCATTATATATTTAATTACTTCTGACCTAATTTAAAATTCAAATGAAGACCTGATGACAAGTGCTATATTACCCCAAGCCATTCGTCCTTTTAATTATTATTTATAAATTTAGATGTATATGTTCTGTAACGAATAACTTCATATGACACTAATGTTATGTGTATATAAATTCGGGTCATTATATATCGTCGTTTTCTGTAGGTATATAGACCTTAGTCGAATGTGTGATGTCCCGAGTTAGGTGCACGGATGCTTTTTCACGCACTTTCTCGCGTTACTTGTCATCTACATACACCCAGCCAGCGTGTTATCTTTGCCGCCACGTAGTGTTTTACCAGGAAGAAAGATAAGGCCAATCGTGCATCTTAATGATTGTCCCTGCTATTGCTAAAGTTCCCAAATTCGATCCCCGCGGTAGTGGCCTGCATTCAAAAATTCCCATATCTATAAAAAAAATATACCTTTCTATATTCTCTTTATGTATATATAATCTTTAAAAGTTTTCAGTGTTTTATAGGCTTATAATTGCGTCTAAATCATGATTATAGATGTAAATGAAGACGAAATATTTATTTTTTTAAAATGAATATCGTTTGCGTTGCGTTCATATTGTCGTATTCACATATCCGAGACTCTCCTAAAACCTTCGTTTTTTAAAGTAAATTTCTCTTGTTTTCAACAGTAAAGTTTGTACAATCAATTTAAGTAGGTCTATTGTATAAACATTTATTTGAATAAATAATATCTATCCTACTTCCATGTGCAGCAGAGCGTGGAGAAATATTGAAATTTGATACGGCATTAACACGGTTGGGTTATTAGATCAAATGGCTTTAGAAATCGCGCTGTGTTAAGTTTGTACAAAGATGGCTTGGAAAACACGATGACTAAGTAAACACCTTGCACGTTTATAGAGGGTTTTGTCGGTTTGACATGGCGTGTCCTAGCGGGGTGTATATATCTTATAGACCGGTAAATATGTTTATCAACTTATTTTTTATGTTATATATACAAACTGCTAAGCTAAACCTAAAAAATTTAGAAATTGACAAAGTAACCAACTATATGCTTAACACAACAACTAAGGTAATGGTGATTTTATTGCATGCGCGTGTATTTGAATAATCCCCTGCGATGATGTGTGCAGAGTTAAAGACATTATTATTAGATGTTTATGGAGTGTTTATGTAGTTGATAGCTATCAAAAGCGATGTTATAAATGATAACATGCTTAGTGTTTACATACATATTATACAGGGTATTATATTAGGGTATTAGTGTATAGGCCTTATTTGTTATTACGCAATGGGTAAATGGACCAAGCGCATATTTCTGCGGATTGTGTCAATAGCAGGTCTACACTTCAATGCGATTGTGCGCGATTATATGATTTTTATAGCACCAGGGTGCTTACATATCCATAAAACAAACCAAGCCAATTAAGCCTACAATAATCTAATGTTATGTGTAAACACTAAATTCATATCAGAAACACTGATAAAGAAAACAAAAAATGCGTGTTCTATATATATATATATAAGCCGAATAAAAATCTTTCAGATTACAAACTATAATAAATAAGCTTAGAACTGGGGTACGCTGGACTTATTCTAACACTGAAGTTGCGGTCTTTAAAAACAAAACACATTCTGAATCCAGAGAGAAGAATTGTGCATGGTAAGATTAAAGGTTCTTTAACGTTATCAATTTTCAAAATTTTGTTTTATCCTCTTTAGGAGTATGATAATTTGTTCCAATTAGCATGGTGGCTTATGTCTGATGTATACAGCTATAGGTCCTAGTTAGACTTTTTGGACTGAGCCATTTCTTTAGTCAAACTTCTAAATGTTTTTTGCCAAATTGGTTATTAACATGGTATTCTGATTAGCAAACACAAACTTTTATAAACCATGGTGCTGCAGCATAAAATTTATTTTCATTTTTGCGAATTGCATGGCTATAAAGGTATAGCTATATGGCCTTATGGTAGTTATTTCCAGGCGCAACCCCATCGGTGTCAGACAGGACGTATATATACAACGATATAGTAAGCCATGCCTATAGCTTTATCAGAAATAGAAGCTGTTTATACATATATGTTGTTGATCATGCATGCTGTTGAGGATTTATCATGCAATCATTATGTAATTCTAATATCTGCTATTCTCCGTGCTTCTGATTTTTAATAAGTATAATTACCTTACTTAGGAGAGCTAATTAGACTTCTCATGTAATCAGGTATATGTAACCCAGCTCCCCAGCGTTTCTCATATTTAAGACGTAATTAATGTCATTGTCATTTATCGTCCTATCTACATTAAGATGACATAAGCAAATTAAAACATGAGTTTTATTATCTATCTCTAACAATGACACATCCAGGTAACTTACGCATTAAAAATACCAACTGAAAGTCATACTTTATAAGCTCCTGTAGACCTGTTAATCTCGCTTAGGATATAGGCACCTTGTCTAGCCATACATTTCAGGGACATCCCGGGAGCGTATTCATAAATATACTTTATTATTTGTACCTGCGGCGTAGCTAAGCAGGTCTATGAGAGCTTCGCGTTAAGGTACAATGTTAATGTTAAGAGATAGGCAAATACATCTAGGTCAAATGTGACGAAGGGAGACAACTCCTTTTCTTAAAAGAGGCAACCTGTTTGCACTGGGTTGCGTCCCTACCCGACTTTCTCAGTTGATCATACAATGGTACCCAACCTTTGGAGCTAAATCACGGAACACTGCCGTTGTCGAAGAGGTCCCCCCACCAGCCGCAGGTCTCTGAAGAGCTTCTCTTCTTGTTTAACTTCAAACCTCATGTTGAGGACAAATAACATATTTTAAAATTTATAAGAAGATAAACAAATTTTAATTATAAGTTTAACTTTCAAAATAAAACTGATTTATTTCACATTTCAAACTTTTAATTGGAAAATCAATTCCTCTCAAAACTAATTGGAAACGGATTTTTTTGGTTTGTAACTAGACTGCTTTATCTTCATAATACTACATGTTTATTGAAAATCAATATTAATATTGGCGAGGTTCTATTATAATCTTTATTTAAATCATAATTTACTTATAATTTATTTAACTAAAAATGGATTAATGTTATACTGCGAACTGTATTAGCAAAATTGTTACGAATGTTACCTCAAGTTTATTGAACTGCTATATACATGCTCCCAATTCAAATGATCGTATTTAGTTATCTATGATTGCCAATAAAACATCCGAGGTTAAGCATTACCTGATTCTGTCTGAGCTAATGGGTTGATTTGTGTTCGGATAAATTTCGACAGCCTTTGTTTTCGGTTTCCAAGGCGGGGGCCGAAGTCTTAGAATGTTTCCGCCCGTAATCGTGTAAAAAGCCGGGCGAAGGAAATTACTTCCATCCCTGCATGATGCCACTGACGACTTTTAACAGCAGTCGCAGGACAATACAAACTACAATAGCCAGAAGCAGTGAAGGTTGTATAATGCGAATTGTTGGTCAGTCGTTTTAAAGATTCAGCGATAAGTGTGAACAAATGCCTCTCTCTTCTGCTTTAACCCTTTTCAAATGAAACCACGCAGAAGCTTTTCTATCAATGATTATCAAACAGTGTATTATTCTTGGACACAGAAATACCCGCACCCATGCATGTGACTTTATACAGTGTTGAATTACGTAGACATATAGATCTCAACTTTCGATAAAGATATATAAAGTCTGAACTTCGATATTTAAAAGACGGGTCTTGCCTGCAATAACCTATATATCAGTTGACAAGTTACCCTTTTAAATACTCAAATGTGCCCACAAATCAATTATTTTTATTTTAAAAAATCCGTTATAACGAGGAAAACCATTTTCGTCTTTCGCCTTACTGGCAGCTGTCATGGTGAGCACTCTGACGTTTTAGGTCATGTGTCTCCGTGTTACAGATCCATGCAGTAAGCTATTTATTTACATTTAGACAGACCACACTGACGTAATACCTAATATTTAAGTCTTGATTATGCGCGTCACACAATAAATGCAACTGGCAGTACCCAGTATGTGGACATACACTGTATTACAGACAAGACCTTTCTTTTGAGTAAACACTGGTGAATAATTTCATTTGACTATTCAGTTGATTTTGTAAAAGTTTTTTTTCTTCTGGAAACTCTATTTCACTGACTGCATTGTCTGAAGAACATGAATTTGTATGTATAACAACTCCTATTTTAAAATGACCCAAGGCTTTGTTCAATTCTACTTCTGGTCCATTATCGGCCTCTTTTGCTGTTTCATGCATATACATGAGTGCTTGCTTCTCGAAGAAACTTCTATGTATTCCACTTGTCTTACTACACGTGCAATTGCTCTTATAATGCTATATGTGTGCGGAATAATCATGGGGACATCAACAGCGTCCACGTGTTCTTTTGCAAAACAAACCTTTATGAAAACTTGGTAGTAAATAGTCGATGGGAAACAATCAAATTAGCACATTAGCAACAATTACAGATTAGAAACAATAACAGGTAAGCAACAATAACGATTAAAAACAATAACAGGTAAGCCACAATAACAGATTAAAAACAATAACAGGTAAGCAACAATAACAGATTAAAAACAATAACAGGTAAGCAACAATAACAGATTAGAAAATAGTTTAGTTCAGAGACTGCTGAAAATTTGTATCTTAAAAAAAAATCGCCACATTCAAGGTTACTCCACACATTGCTCGGCCTGCCAGCCTGTGGGTGAAGAAAACAACCCTCGATGCATGGTATGACATAACAAGGACATGACAAACTACAAGACGCCAAAGAGCAGCTTCCTGATGCTTCTTGGATCAGAGAGAAACCTGGCATACGGAAGGTTCCGCCCAGCAATCAGAAGTAGAACAGCGCGTGTATGCCACTTGGTAAAAAAATAATCGAACCGGCCCGAGATTTTTTATCAAGGCTAAACGTTTACATAGTTTGACAAGAGTAACCAAGGCCGTTCACTGTCATGAACAAAGCTACTAAATAACTACCTACCTAGTTGTCGCCAGTTCATTATATTTAGTTTGACACTAGAATGAAGACGACTGGACAAAGCTTATTTAACTCCCCAGGGCGGATTAGTACTGATTAAAGGCGATTATTAGAAGCACTGGACACAGCAGCTTAGACAAGAACTCGCCTCGGCATTGTTGGTTTTGTAAAAGGTTGGAGGAACGCGAGCAACAAAACCCTCTCAACCGAGAAATTAACAATGTACGTGGATAGCGTATTGTGTGAGGGGACAAGGGAACCAACCCTTCACACTCCTTGCTTGTCCACACCGAACGCTAATTGCCGCAGGTGACCACTATCCCAGAGAAAAAAAGGAAATTACTGCCGGACTTTAAGCCTTCAAGGGTTGAGATTAACTTCACAAAGCACTGACTAAAGATTCTTTTCTTCTTTATCATAAAGACAATTTTCTGCTTTTGGATTATGACATTGCCACTTTAGTTTACTGTAGTCGTTAATAATTATAACTTTTATTTGAGACTTAAAAGCCCATCATTCAGCAAACATAAAACTCAACTGTTGGCTATTTTATTTTATTCTATATATTTCCACAGGCAAAACACACATGTCAGCACAGGGCATGCACACCGATCAATTAAAAACTGATAAATCATCATGTTCTTTGTACATCCTCGAAGATACTGTTTCAAATTCATTATATATAAAACTATTATTATACAGTAGCACACATATTCAAAATTTTCTATTTGATTGCTTTAATGTTCACCGATCTACACTATAGCTTATTTGGAAGTTGTCAACGCAATTATAGAGATTACAGTATCTTTTATTAATGACATAGGCATAACAATGCTAAGACGGTCAATACATGTAATTACAATTATTGTAATGTTATATAAATATGTAATTCGAAAAGCCCAATCGGAGCTCATCGATCACACAGACGCAATACCTTAAATGGTATAACTTTATTATACAATGGAAGACATTTTCTGAATTAAATAATTTGATAATCTGGCGATGTAGCAAGGGGAAATTAATCCACAATACTATAGGATGACGTTAGTGACGTCATCAGGGGAAAGTTGGATAAGCAGAACGTTAAATAAAACACTTTACCAGAATCGGAAAAATATGAGACTTTTTAATTAAAAGGTACTTAATCATGTTATACTTATAAATTAAGCCCTTTAAGCCAAACTTAAAACCCACTTGGGAGACCCTTAAAGCAGCTTGATATAAGCATATAACCCAATGCAGATAAGGAAACTGACAAAACAAAAATACACAATTCTTTCATTATAACACAGCCCTTCTTACATATATATGTAAATGCTGGTATATTTATTCCTGTTAATGACTGTATTAACAGCAAAGTTCTCTAGTTCTGAGTTTTGTATATATTCCTTGAGATATCATTATTTCTAAAGCCGGATAAGTTGAAAAGCAATAGCGACAAAAAAAAAGCCTTCGGGTTTATATCGAAATTAAGAAAAGGTAACATCGTACCATATGGCTATCGCATGCACGTCTACGTAAATTTTAAAAAGGGATTTAGAATCATTGGTATTGATTATGTTCATTGCTTGAGGCATATTTATTTCTAAGACCGGTTAATTCAAAGCAATGTGGACACAGTCCTATTGGCTGTTACGAAAACTTATCTAGGCTGTTATTATGTCCGCGGTGAAAACTTGAAATAAAGATTATTGTAAAGTTTATTTTGAAGTTAAGAGAAGGAGAACATCACACCATATGTATGCTTGGCTTATGCATGTGAACCTATATTAAATCAAAGTCTGGTTTATATATTCTTAACAGCAGTCATTAGCATTGCTTTAGAATTGTTGTCATTGTCTGTGTTCCGTTTCTTACAAAGTAATGACCGAACCCTCGAAGATAATTTATTTCTTGTATAGAGTTTCTCAAAGGTGGCCATTAAATCTGACACGAACTTGGCTCTAACATTAACTTCAACACAAAATAAATCTTTTTTAATAAATGTGTACCCAGTCGGAGGGAAGATAATCATTTGCTTACATTTCTTAACACTCAATAAAACTACGATTACCGCTGACCTTCAGTTCGTGTTCACTGCCGAACTGAAAAATAACTCTCTTGTCATAAAAGGTACAAAAGTGCGCGCGAGTGACGGCTCTGACAAAAGTTTCCGCAGCACAAAAGAGCGGTGATTAGTGTTTTCCGCAATGTATGTACATCTCGGCACACATACACTGTGAGCACATTATAAAGGACTTCAATCCGCATAAAAGAACCCTCCATTGAACAAATCTTCGCTCTATGAAAGAAAAAATGTACCAAATTGATAAACCTCACGCTAGGCTATTTTGTTCCATTGAGTGTTGAGCCGGGGTTATTTACTCAGGTAAAGGCTGGCAGTCGAGCCGGCTAAAGACCATTTAGTTAGTACCATACAACTGTCAGCCAGATTATTTCTTTACTTTGCCACTAGACGCTTTTGTATGTTTGCTCCCACGAACATGTTCATACACTACAGTATTTTGTTTCGTCTTTTACAGATCTCAATTTGACTGACGGATAAAGAAAGACATCTGGGAGGAGCTTAGGAGTGACGTCACGCCTCCAGCGCGCGGCAGATGGAACTCGTGCTGTGATGATTGACAGTTTGCGTCACTTGTCAAACCCATAATGAGTTGACAGCTTTACTGACGAGTAGCCACTATAGAATAAAGACCCCGAACGGTTCATTATTTCTGCTTGAGAAACCATTGGTGGTAAAAGCCCAGTGTACCTTGTGGACGAAACACTGGATATTGCTGGCGGCTGAATTCTACATACACGGCCCGTTTCTTCATACACACTGACTCATTCTTGTGGATACTTTAATATCATAAGCTCTGGTAGGCTTGGTGAATTGGACTTTTACTATTACCAAAGAGTGCACAAGGTCAAACCGAGCCACTGCATTTAATACTACACGGAACACTTACGGAATTATTAAGACTCTTATTTCGGAGTTGGTGAACAAACAGCTCTCGTTTGTTAAGCTTAAAGAACCTTGAGGCAAAGGACAACTTAGAGCGTGTGTGAGTTAGATTGCATTGGCGATAACCTACAATGTGAAAGAAAAAAAATCATCGTGCCCGAGGACTTTTATATTTTCACTGTGCGGATTTTAATTTGAACGTTGGTCGCACCTTAGGCGGCAAAGATCAAAAGAGAACGCTATGCTGTAAAGGTATTGTGTGTGTTTTTGACATCTGAAGGCCTAGCTCAACTTATTACCATCAGTATGGCGGGCTGTGGCGGTATAGGTATAGGCCTACACGCTAAGCAGGTCCTACCAACGAAATGCAAAATATTAAACCTACGGACAGCTGTCGTACAATGTGTAGTACTATTTACCTTGTGTGTTGTTATGACCTCTGCAGGTGACAAACCCCGGCAATGTCAGGAAATATCCATACCTATGTGTAAAGGTATAGGTTATAATTTAACCTACATGCCCAATCAGTTCAACCATGAAACGCAAGAAGAAGCCGGATTAGAGGTGCATCAATTCTGGCCTCTGGTTGAAATCAAATGTTCTTCGGATCTTAAGTTTTTCCTCTGTAGTATGTACGCACCTATCTGCATGGAGAACTACCAAAAGCCTTTACCGGCATGTCGGTCGGTCTGTGAGCGAGCAAAGGCCGGGTGTGCCCCCCTCATGAGGCAGTACGGTTTCGCCTGGCCCGAAAGAATGAACTGCGACAGGCTACCTGAATACGGGACTAAAGGTTCCCTTTGCATGGACGCCAACACTACGGAGAAATCCACACCGGCTCCGAAAACGAAATTCCAGACAAAAGCACCGACATTCGTGAATCCTAAACCACCCAAAGATCGCAGTAAGAATCGCTACTATCAAGGCTCCAAAAAGACCGGTACGATTCCGACATTTGATGACATTGAGGACAAACTAAAGAAGTTACAAGGCAAGGACTTCATGACATTCTTGCCCAATTGTTCTTGTGGCTGTCGTGCACCTCTCGTGCCGATTACTGACAAAGCAGGTTCGCACTATAATAAAAAGATTACAACTGGGAACGTATCTAACTGTGCAATGAATTGTGATAGTCCGTATTTCAAAGGCGAAGAGGAGAAAACCTTTGCTGTGTTTTGGATTGGCTTGTGGTCAGTGTTGTGTTGCATTTCTACCTTAATGACCATCTTGACCTTCTTAATCGACATGCAGCGATTTAAATACCCGGAGAGACCGATAATATTTCTAAGTGGATGCTACTTCATGGTCAGCATGGGATATATCGTACGATTGGTGATGGGTAAAGAGGATATTGCCTGCGAAGAAATCCTGGGACAGAAAATCATAAGGTACGAGACAACAGGCCCTGCTGTGTGCACTGTCGTCTTTCTTTTGATATACTTCTTCGGAATGGCGTCTTCTATTTGGTGGGTGATTTTGTCCTTCACTTGGTTCTTGGCGGCTGGACTAAAATGGGGTCAAGAAGCCATTGCTCGCCATTCGCAATATTTTCATCTTGCAGCCTGGTTAATACCATCGATTAAAAGTATTGGCGTCTTGGCGGCATCGTCAGTCGATGGTGATCCAATCGCTGGTGTGTGTTATGTGGGAAATCAAAATATTGCCAATTTGCGGGGGTTCGTTTTGGCACCATTATTTGTGTACCTCATCATTGGAACTTCGTTCTTATTGGCAGGGTTTGTGTCTTTGTTTAGAATTCGTAATGTCATAAAACAACAAGGTAGAGCAAAAACAGACAAACTGGAACGTTTAATGATCCGAATCGGGGTATTTTCTGTATTATATACAGTGCCAGCAACCATTGTTATTTCGTGTTACTTTTACGAACAGCACATGCGCCCAAAGTGGGAAAAGACTATTACGTGTTCTTGTATCACGTGTCCATGCAGTAAAGAGGCTGCGGCACCAGACTTTTCGGTGTTCATGTTAAAATATTTTATGTGTCTAGTTGTCGGTATAACATCCGGTTTTTGGATTTGGACCGGAAAGACTTTGGAATCTTGGCGACGATTTTACAGAAGACTTTGTCGCAGGGGAGAGTACTCTCATTCTGGCAGAAATAAATATACAAATCAGGGTTACCTAGCCGGTAAACAACAGCCTCTGACCCACGTATAGTGACTATGTCAGACTGTCGTGTAACGTTATCACAGATACCGTCATGTAGGTAAAATGTCGCAAACATATATACCTAGATCAACAAAATCGGTCATTTGAGGCTTGAATCATTTACTATTGACAAAAGTGGCACACAATATTTTGAAACCAAGCTATATCGGTATCCATAAACTATATGTATGCGAAAACACATTTAACAAAAATTAAAACGTCGAAAGTGAAACCAAAAATAACGAACCAAAAGAAATACGGATATAGCTATTTATTTTTTCAATGGATAAAATTTACCAACAATGGCATTTTCTGTTAACCAAATTGCATTAAAAATGAGCCCTCGTTCCTGGTGGACGAGTTTGTACTTAATATCAGTGTACTTATTAGGCGATATACCCGGAACTGTGAAATCAAAATAGGAATTACGGACCTAAGCACAACAGTACGGATCCCCAGAAATACCATCACCATTTTCTTCGATTTTCATGTTTAATGGACTGTGTTAAACACTATTCGTATGTTGAAATTTGTGTTCAATTTTTGCCAATGAATTGCGTTTGTAAGTTAATGTGTGTACCCATGCTATTGTGTTGATCTACATACGGTTGTCTGCATTGACAAGTGACAAAGGACAAAGTACTCAAAACAGAGAGCTTTAAAACGTTGACTCTCGTGAACCAAAAACACTGCAAAATACTCTATTTTAACAAATCCTGAGATCAAAAGAATTATAATAGTATAATAGGTTTGTTTAATATTGAAATGTGGTATATTTAATTCTTATTGTTTTGTATATAATAGAGTTGTATTTAGTTCTCTTAATATGTGATATTTAAATGTATTGCAGAATATGGTGTTACCGTACGTAAAAATTCAGAAATGTATTGAGTTTTACAGATAATTTTGTCGAACGTTTATAGATGTGCACAATTTTGGTTTGGATTTGTAATTCTTGAGGTCATTTAGTGCATATAATATAAAATATTTGCATAATTATTGGGGGGCGGGAAAAATTAACATAAACGACAACCTTCAATTGATTAATACAGCAACATTTATATTTATTCAAACATTTCCGAATTTACATTTTCAATTTCATTGTTGTATTTATCCAGACAGTAAAATTGACGAATAAAAGCCCACGCATAGAAACAACCATATATCTCACAGAGAAGGTTCATGTACGCAGGCAGTAATCCTTCCAGAGAAGACATTTTTATTGTCCTCAACTCCATTTCATTGGTTCCGTTATTTATCATGTATGGCAGACCAGCAGGATCATTTCTAATATTATTGTGAATATTTGGAATAATTCTGTTATGAATGGCAGTCTGAATTATAGTGAGAAAAATATTAAATTTTTCACGGAAAATATAGCAAGGTTACGAAATTTTACGAACGTTTTATCGGTACATATATTTGCTTAGATATGGACAGAGCCTACGTTAAACGCTTGTGGCATAGATTTAACTGTATCATGCAAGTATGCATTTAAACCCAAATTCCGACAGACATTTAACATTTTTTTTATTCCTATTAATTCATGACGCCAAAACAAACATTTTAATTCCATTGTTTTAGCAAATGTTACAATTCCCTGCTAAAAATTATAGCTACATCTGTCTGCCAAAATAGAAGTATTATTTTGATTTTATTTTCGCGTGAAATTGTCACTTTTGTCTACATTTTCCTCTTTGACTGATATAACTGAATTGCCTCGATCTTTATTTAAAGCTAAATCATAACATTTGTTAACACGTTTCTCTTCTAAGTTATCTTGTGTGAATCGCAGAAAATTAACTGTAAAATAAAACGTGAAAATCAAAAACCCCACTAAAATATCAAACATTTATTATTATACCGTATTTTGATTCATTGCTTTGTTAAACAAAAAATTACATTATTATTTTCTTTTTAAAAATTGATAATTACAAAATATGTTTGATATTTTATAGAGATTTCAAAGAGAAAAGCTTCTGATATTTGATTTTCTGTAATGTTGTACGTCGACAGTATTTTCGTTATTTACGGATAACACTTTCTCAGCAAGAACAGATTCTAGTTCAGAAAATTTCGCGGGCCGAACTCCGTATACCGGAATCGAGCCCTTGACACTCAGAGTCCCATTTGATTAAAACCTTCTCAGGTACATATAACCGGATTGGTTATAAAGAGGCTCCATTTTATGTAGTGATATGTGTGAATTCTTAACAGTTTGCGTGGGCGTCAATCGACGAATTACTGCT
>JAVFBY010127782.1:0-11752 GCA_034781015.1 Tonicella lineata
GCGAGTGACTGGTTGTGTTTACAGGTTGACTTCACTGTGTGCTCAAATCATTAGGTTAATTTTTTGGTGTACTGTATATGGAGATGTGACCTAGCACACAAGAAAATTAAGAGCACAGCTTTAAAAATTATACACTATGGGATGTTTCTATTTTTGGAGGGTACTGTAAATGTAACTAAAACTATAAAAAGACAAACTGTAACATGGTAACAGCCATCTGAATAAAAACTGTTAATATAATCACATATTTATTTGGCAACTTACTGTCTTTAATAATGAAAGTGATACAACATCTGTAAAACAAATATTGTTAGAATCTATGATCTTTCTGAAAAACAAATGAAAAAATGAGCAAAAAAAGGGAAAATTTTTAAATGGAGTTTGTAAGTTTATTTTTTAAAAGGAATTATGACATGGCATTAGCCGCATACTACAATGTAATTAGAACAAAAGGGGTCGGGATAGGTGGAGTGACTGGCGTCACTTTTATTTGTCGGTCTACAATGCTGTGCACATGCCTAAATGGTAGTTGCATAGTATATGCATACTTCTGGTTAAATTTTAAGAGGCTATACTGCAGAATTTAGGTCAAAAATCGTCTGAAGCGAATTGCACCTGGTTTTTGATATTTTTCTATTATGACCCAAAGTATAAGGTTTCAGAAAGTATCAACCTCAAGAATGTGCAACAGACTTTATAATTATTTTAATATGGTACACTGCACATTCATGGCGGTATGATTTTTCTGAAAGCTTATCTTTGTTTGATTGGTGTTTAACGTCGTACTCAGGGGTATTTCACCTGTATGACGACGGATTCTCCACTTCTTTATACACAACCCTAATTGGTATGGTGGAAAACCGGGAAGGAAACCTCGGAAAACCACCCCCGCTATAGCCGAAGTCACCTATGTGACTCCCTCTGTACCTAAGCAGATCCGCTCGGGGGAACCCGTGCGGTAAACGAAAGGACGATTGGTAGTCACGCCAGTCAGACGTTCTAGTATAAACCACCAAGCCATGGCGCGGGCCCCCTTAAAGCTTATTTTTGGGCCATACTAGAATAATATAGAACACCTGGTTTAATTTGTTTCAGTTGATTTTTTGTCTAAATTCTGAGGTAGAGCCACTTTAAAATATCCAACTATAGACTCTTGTATAACTGATTGAATACAATCAATAAATGTTATAATGGTTCTTTACCTTCCATCCTAAATTTTCAAAAAATGTACTTAGTCTGGCTTGTCCAGTAGTTTTACCTCCACACGGGCCTGAAAATAATCAAGCAAATTTCAAAATAAATATCATTAATAAGGCAATATTTTCACCGACAAAACTGTATTTTGATATACATGTGTAAACTGACATTACAGTGACATATTAAATGACAGAATCGTAAACTGTTTTGATAGCAGAAAAGCTGTATACTCGGTCAACTTCTATTTCACACCTGGGGGACAATTGGAAATGCTGATTCTAGGATTGAGTGAGACTACATGTACATGTTACTGTTGTTGTATGTATGTGTTCTAATTTAGGACAATTTTAATAAAAACAGTTATCACAATGATAAACATTACAGGGTCAGCCTGGTCAGGTGTTGTATTGTACTGTTTATCAATGAGCTACATGTACATGTACTGGCCTGTGCTGTAATGTTTTACGATACAACCTAAAAATTGGTCCTCTCATTATTGTTTTTAAAATACACAGTACATGTAACCTATTTCATGTATTCATGTATTTTCATTTGTCACTGCTTTGATGATTAATAGTAATAATACATATAAAGAGTGCATTTATGAAAAATGAAGCAAAATTGCTTTATAATTCCCTTATTCATTTGATTTCTTCAAAATCAGCACATGTAGCTAAATGCAATTTTAGACGAACACTGCAAATTATTTAGGAAACCTATTTATATGTCCTCCTAAAATGAGTTTGCATAAACATGGGAAGACCATGTTCGGTCTGTTCTCCTCAACAGCACAGGCCTGAGCTATAAAGTTATAAATACAATTGTGTTGGAATGGACTGTTTAAAGATACATATGCCCTTAAAATATGGTATTTTTGCTGTTAAAACATAATCAAATGAGTCATACTTATTTTTCTGAGGAAGCCGAAGTTAGGAGCTTTTCGTTAATCCAACCCACAACTTGTTTAGGAAGAAGAAAACAAAAGCCCCTTCGGGTTAGTGAGAACATCTATACTATAACCGGCTTTAATCAATCGTTTCGAACATTTATTATTTTTTCTCAGATTTCCAGATGTTTCGACCTTTTTGGATTTTTAACAAAGGTGAATGTCAAGCGATCAAAAATACTGAGATATTTAAGATGTTGTTTGGACCTTCTGATCTTAAAGAATTGTTTGTTTCTAAATCGAAACATTGATGTTGTAGTTTACATAGAAACCTCCAGAATCAACGTTCTTTTTTATCCTTCATAAAACAAATTGTCGATAATTTAGACTTACCTCTCAACTGAGTTATGATATGTAGCTCCGTTTGACCCTCCTACGGCATATATCATCCATTCTATAACCCCGACCCCCACACGACCCCTGGGGACGGACATAGGCGCCGGGGCCATGTGCCAGGAATCTGTTGGTAAATCGTAAAAATCCAAATTGGCACAGTCTTGATTACCATCAACACCTGTACAGCGCCCGCCAACGGCAAAAAATCTACCGTACACCACACACATACCAAGTCCGCTCCGGGGCACCGGTAAAACAGTCAAACTTTTCCAAGTATTGCTAGAAGGGTCAAAACTTTCAAACGTACTTAAAGATTTTCTAAAGTAACCCCCAGCAACATAAACAATTGAAGGGGTACATGATTTTCTAGGTTTAGTCCACGTTTTTGTTGGCTTCACTGTTAATAAATCATTCAAAACACGTTTAACATATTCACCTACTCGTTTATTCATGGCCAACAATCTGCAATGTTTAACTTTTTCCACAAGGTACTTTGGAGGCAAAAAATGACAGCGAACAGCTTGTAGCAAGTTGGCCATGTAATTTATCCTCATCTTTTGATCACTGTGAACCCAGCGACATACGGAATCGTATACTATAGATTCACATTTAACATTTAAATCATCACACTCGAGTATACTCCGGAGTTGTTCTGCTGTCAGTTTTAAGAAATCGTCACTATGGGAAACTTCCGCGAAATGTTGGTAAATGTGATCCATTGCTTTTTTCTTTAGATCTGTGCAGCCGAACTCTCCAGCGAAGTCGACGATCTCTATAGCGTTTGTCGAGTCGATTTGGCGTTCCAGAAAGACACAACAGGACTCTATAACCGAATTCATCCCCAACATAACGGCCGCTGGTAGCAGATGCTGGACATTGCGTCTGTTTATAGATATTTCAGAAGTGTAAGCGAAGTCCACCAAAACACCTAAAGTACAGGTCCCTATACTCATCATGTTAACACAGCTCATTTTTTCTTCTTTCATACCCAGTGTGAACATGCCACGGAAATACGGACTGGCAGCCGCTAAAACAATTTTGTGAGCATATATTTCATCTTCTCCGACTTTCAGGGTAATATCGCACAATTTCTTGCCAACACGTAACGTATGCATGACGTCCATAATCTGTTTTGAATGTTTTGTGATGGCGAAATGCATGGTCTCATCACCGTGCCGGCTTGATCGTGACTCACCATTTTGTGAATTTGACCTCGACGTTCCACCGCTACTCATAGAAGACATTGTGATGGACCAATGAGGTGTGTGTACGACACTTTGATAAACCGAATTAATTGATCTGCCATTTGTACTCCCTAAAACAGATAGAAATGTAAAAAATCAACAATAGTTATGCAAGGAATAGCTAAAACAAAAGAGATGGTTGGTTGATTGGTTGATCTATTGTTTGTTTGGTGTTCCACGCCGTGATCATGCAGTGATAGTTGACCTATAAGATGGCGTGGCAGTTAAATTGGTAGAGGAAAATTGACGTCACCGGCTTTAATCAAATACAAGAGGAGGGAAAAACAGAAGTTCAAAACATATCAAGATGCCCCTTAGCTCTAAGAGCATTAATTAAGTCAACATAAAACTCCCACCCACCAAATTTTTATAAGCAACAGTGTTTTAAACACGGAAACAAATCATTCCGTGCATTCAGCAAAGGGGAAATCCTATGCATGGCTCATTGTCTGGAACAGGAATATATTGTTTAACCAATCACAACTTAGCCGATATTGCAATAATGCAGCTGCATTCTACTTTTATCAACACATCCGGGAGTGGCTTTGGGCTTTCCAACAAATAAATTAATTTCTACATAATTTCTATATATATTTTACAAGTTAGAGAATATTCCGCTGGCGATTCATAGAAGGAATATTCCTCAAGATGTTAGCCAATTTGTTTTTTACAGTGTTGTCAAGTTATAGGCCCTATCAAGTTGTTAACAACTTAACAACATTTTCTATAAGATTGCCTGTTCTCCTCTGAATGCCACTTAAAGTGTTAGTACTGTAAGAAAAATGCATCGGTATTGCAATGGGGTAGGAACAGTGCGTGTCACTCACTGTATGGCTTGGTCATTACTACATTGACACAAATCTGTAGGAACAGTAATGGTTCTACTGGGTAGGCCTATTTATATAACCTTTCACATTTATGTGTTTGCATTGCTTTCCTAGTGATTGTACCGCCGTTATATAAGTGAAATAACATTGATCACGGCGTTAAACAGCACATACTCAATAAATTAATCAATCGGACAATTTGTATTAATCTAACAAACTTGGAGGAAGAAATATGTAAATCGCTGTAAATGAATTAGAACAAGATGCACATTATTAATTCCAGATACAATTTCATGTATTAACAAGAATAACTTAAATATGGATAGAAACGTTTTAATAAATTGGAAACAAATTTTCAATCTCATTTCCGAGATCGTTATAATTAAAGTTATTGATTATTTGGAGTTATTTTCTTTAATACCATGCCCGGTTTCTAAATTGCCTTTTAAATAAACTGATATAATTTCTTGGACGAAAACAACGATCCGTGATACATTGGTTTCATCGTAGAGCTATGATACTCTTCTATAAACCGTCAAAATCTATAACAATTTGATCGGCTGGGAAATTCCCATCAGTAGCAGTTATCAAACCTCAATAAAATCTTCTTTTTTTTTTTTCGCTGCTTTAAAACGATTTTCACCATATTCCATCATATTAACTAATCATTAACCTTAAAAAGAGCTACTGGTTATACAAAATAAGTAATTTTACTTGACTGATAAATCATACCTATCTTTTTACATTGCCAGTCAGCTTAAAAGGGCTTCTAGAACCCTATAATGTCACACAGCCACCTAATGTCTTTATCAAGGCATTATTGGTTACGCCAAGTTTTAAGGTGTCACTTAATGTCACCACCAAGGCCTAGGAAGCTCTGGGTTTCTACACTGCTGCTATCTGACCACCACCTGCACATTCACGAGAAACGCTCAGTCGGATCCACCCTCGAACAAGGGCCAACATAACTCGTAGCGCTGGTGGCTCGCCGAAACGGGTCTATCGTTATTGGAAGCTATCAGGTCAAGCAAACAGTGGCAGTTCTGCACAGTCACAGTAAAGAAGCACATGTTTGACAATACTACTGGTGATGCTGTCATTAAGTAAACGGAGGATCGCAGTGTCTCAAATGATTTGTGTTTGTATACATTACATTTAATAAAAATTATAGTTCGATTTTTAGAACATTTTTGTTATTGAATAACCTTATGTCTGTTTTTATATCTCTTTTTGATGTACGGCCTGGGCTGTTTTGATAGTGGTGAAGTGATGTTATAGAAACATCGGCGCCCAAAATCACTTTTCATCAACAAATTCAGATTGCTTTGACTTTACGTAGTATTTACATTTATCCTTCAATTGAAACACTGCCGTCGAAATGACATTTTTTTATTGAGCACTTAGTGTGTACGAGCAAAGAGAAATGATGCTAAAATTCTAACTCGAAGTAAAGAGGGCATGGCATTGTTGGAGATCCATTTTTCGTCACTCGATTCCAAAAGCTCCTACTGTGTCAAGTAGTATATATGAGTCATACGAGCCATATTATCTGGCTGGGCACGGCCGGGCATGGATGGGCACAAGGCATGGTTGGGCACGGTTGGGCAAGTTGGAACGTGTGACGTAGTCGGAAAGCGAGTTCGACTGTGATCGGTGATGTTTGGCTGGTAATATCATTGTCCCTGTCAGGACAAGTTTGATCTTGATCGACCGTCTCTGGTGTTTAGTGATACTTGTTTGGTTTTGTGATGTATCAAAGATCTGCTTGATTGTATTCACACCCACTGTGTCAGTCAGTACCGACCATTGTTTTATTTTGTAATCTGTGTATCGTTAATGAAATTTGTTTAACGATTTGTTTAATGTGATATAATAATAAGATAATATGAACAGTTTGATGTCATTCCACTCCCGCCGTGAATCAATGAAACACCTGTACAAACACCAGCTTATCAAATTACGAAAAAGTCGAAAACAAATAGGAAAAAATTAGTGAAAGACAGAATATGGAGTTATAATTAAAAACTTTTTCAATTTATTAAAAACATTTAAATTGTCGAAACAAAGAATAAGTAAAGATGGCAATAGTGTTCATAACAATTTCTGGTAATCTGAGTCCGTCTTTGGATTATAGGCTGTACATGCGTAATATGATTGTTGATTATTGTGCATTGCATCCCACTCGGAAGTCCTCGAATGTCCTGCTCACATGACCTCGAATGTGATAAGATCGTCGCCATTTAAGCAGGGACTTTTTACTGGCAGGTACAAAACGAATTCCGCGTTTTGCAGTTAAGCAAAACGTTCAAAACTCCCGTAAAGTTAATTCCGACAGGGTAGTGCGTTTTGAGTGGCATCCAAGGTTTGATTCACGTGCAAAGGAATTCTGCATATGGCGGTAAAAAGGCTTCCGGCGAACAACATGTTCCATTTTTGATACATCACGACCAAGCTCAGTGATGACAGCAAAATAACGAGAAATCACGTGAGGTTTGGCCGATTCCATTTCATCCCGGTGCAATCTGGGAATTTCGTCATTTTGTGAGTTGCACTCTGTGCAGTAAGTAGTTGGACTCTTCTCGTGGTGGCTGTTTATCTAACTTACTCATTAGGATAGCCCTTTTCAGATTGTATTGGCGTAACCTTTTTTTTCTGTCTGGATTGGCTGACAAGAGTTGTAGAACACTTGAAAAGCATCAACAATTCGACTTTGATATGTGTTAATTCTAATTGGTATACAACTTGGTTTACAAGTTTGGACTATAGTGTCAAGGTGATAAACACTCGAGCGACCACGAAAACGTCCGTTACGGTCAACTGGACACCTCTTTGTTACAACATGTACAATAAGACTGTAATTCTCATTGTGGCTTAATTCCTAGAGCCATCTATACATTCATTTTTGTTTAAATGCTAGTCAGTAATCCGAAACATTGGTAAAGGTGTATGGATATTCCGAAGGTAGAACGTCGTTGAACAGATCTTTCCTCATCCGGACAGCGTTACACAAAGCTTCCGTTGGTGGCAGTTCGAAGTCCACTTCAAGATGGCGTTTGGTTTTCATGATTTCTCGATGTATACGGTCTCGTTTCATATCGAGTCAATTATTGTTCAACAGTACAGAAACCTCTCGGATGGTTTTTCGTATGGTAGGTGGGATGGCCTCGTAAGCTTTTGCACAATACCTGACATATGACCTGCCTCTTTGGTTATATCATCTTCAAGTTGACGGAGAACTTTGATAACGATATCATTCCAAACATCACTTAACGGTTCTTCTTGGGTAGCCATTTCACTACCTTCGCAAGAGTCGGATTGTTCAGTATCACTTGTGTTGCCTTCTTCATTCTCGGAGTCTTCTTCCCCACTCCATTCTTCCTCCAATCGTGTTTTCTTTACACTGGATGCGAGATCCATTGCCTTTTCGCCCCGCCACCCTTTTCCGCTTGATATTTGTAACGTTTGTAGCATTTTGCTTTGGCTGAAACATAACAAGCAAGTATAACATTAATCATTTAGCAATGTTACATATACACATACTCCAATAGTTTATTTGAACTGTGACATTTAAAGGCACGTATAGTGAGTGTATACTTACATAAGCTTCATTTTCGTTCTTAACTGTTTTGTGAGTCTATCTGTGGGCATTTAATCTGTTCTGTCGACCAAAGGTCTTTTCACACAAATCACACCCCAACTTCACATCTGATTGTTGATCCCGACAATGGCGTTGAAGAGAGTCGACTGAGCAAAACCTTTTATTGCAAGTTTCACATGTTGGTTTACGCTCATCATCTCCTACACCACTCGCCCCAGCCTGAAATCAAAACAAAACAACCATTAATGCTTTAGTTATGGAGTTAAGGTAGAAGGCTCGAAGCAGGAATATGGAATGTATATATATAATAAAATAAAATTTAAATTTAAAAAAAGAAGAGGATTAAATATGTGAACGAAATAATCTATTTACCTGTAGGCTTTTTTCCACGTTTGTTGTTCCATGTTTCCACATGTGCTCTGTTAAACCTGTACTGTCTACTGAAACTCATTTCACAAAGATTGCAGTGGAATGTGACACCAGAGTGTTTTTCTCTTTCATGTCTTTTAAGAACTGATGCAGAACTGAACGATTTTTCACAAATTTCACAGTAAAGGGCCATCTTCAAATATGTGATAGATTATAATCAAAGTGTATTTCAACAATAAAAAGAAGAATGAATGGCCAAGTCTGCGATTTCAGCTCTATAAATACTACTAAAACAAGGTTGACACGTTTGAGAGGAGTTGGGTAATCTGACGAGTTCAATACTCTGTATATTAATCTGCCAGCCATCCATATCCCCGTTAAAGCTTGTGCCCATTGTGTCAAAGTGGCTGACAAGAGTTCACAACAATTGAAGCTTGTACTTACTGTGTCAAAAGCTATACCATTGATCATAGTTTACACCCTTATTAGCCATCCTGTAATAGAATTCTTTCAACACGCGCCTGGACTCGTTCGATAACATGTTCAAAGTAGCTTGCAAGAGTTGACATAACAATTGTAAACATTGGCCTTGCTGTTCCAAATGATCGATGGGCAAAATTGACGCAAACAATAAGGGTGAGGATAATCGGCATCCAATAGATTACAGAAGCACTTACGACTTTGGAAGACGACAAGTAGAATATATGAGAAGATTGTTTCGATAATCACAAGTCAACAGATGAGGTGACAACTGCCCCAAATGCAACCCACACAACGATGAAATTCCCAGATGTGACGAGGATGGACTACACAATAATCAACAAGCATACTACGCATGTCCAGCCTGTGATCCAAAGACGTACTCAGATTACCAGATTACCAGGAATTGCTATGAACACTCTTTTATTGGCATCTTTACTTATTGTTTGGTTCGACATTTTAAATGGTTTTCAATAAAATTGTTGTTATTACTTATAATTCCCTCTTTTGTCTTTCTATATTTTGTCCTCGTCTTGTTTGTGACTAAAGTATATTCAACTAAGCCGCTATATTTGTATATGTTTTAAATTAACTTCGGCTATTGTTTAACACTCAACTGCATTTAACTAAGCGGATGTTTGTATACGTGTTAGATTAATACCCGGCTGGAATTCAATCATATCACATTCTCTTATTATTATGACCTATAAGACAAATTTCCTTAACGATACGCAGGGTACAAAATAAAACAATGGTCGGCTATGATTGACACAGTGGGTGTGAACACAATCAAGCAGATCTTTGAAACATCACAAAACCAAACAATTATTACTAAACAATAGAGACGGTCGATCAAGATCAAACCTGCCCTGACACTGACAATGACATTACCAGCCGAACATCACCGATCACAGCCGAACTCACTTTCCGACTACGTCACACATGCCAACCATCAGGCACCGTACCCAATCAGGCACCTGCCATACCATACCATACCAGGCCATACCAGTGCCCGAAGGTGCCAGAAAATAAGAACCGTATGGCTCATATATACTACTTATGATATAGGTGAAATACCTGCTCTGAGTACAGCGTTAAACTCCATTCATTCAATCAATCAATTAATCAAGTTAATGTTTCAGTTCAACACTTATTTAGAAGCTTTCAAGGTCGATTTTCCCCTATAATTCCTAGGTTAGAATATATATTATATTCAAAATGAATGTATGCCCCAAAATCGTGGTTTCTATCCCCACCGAAAACTTAACGCACCACAGGTCAAAGGCCACAAATTGTTAGCGGAAGGAAGTCGGTGTCTGAACTGTGGCGAACCATTCCGGGGAGATAACCTATCACAGTCTTGCAAATACCACCCCGGATTTGTCGGTATGTGAGCTGGTCATTTTTGTTACGTTATCTGTCATGACCAGTTGGTTATAACAGTTGGTTAATACATTAATTTAGCACTGGTCAATTGGCAGCCGTGGTAATTCAGTAGATTTAACAATTAAAGGACTTATATTATTCGTTAATTTAACTAATTTGATGAATGTATGCATCTTAAATTTAGTCATCGAGTCTATCAAGTAAAGGTATGAAACCAGTCCACCCATTATACCAACCTAGACCGCATTGTGGCTATTCAGGTTGTGACTGTGCAGACAGAGACTGGCAACTTCTGGGTAAAGATGGTGGCGTAAGTTTCTTGCACTATTTTTGTGCTTGTACTTGGAAAACTGTTACGTGTACTATTTTTTTGCTTGTACTTTGTTAATTGTTAATGTGTAGGCCTATATAGTTACATGTACTAGTATGCAAAATACACTGCAATTTAAGCACAATTACATTTGATAGCCAAGATTCAAACCATTGCATTGATGATTGATCTAGTTCAAGATATAGAACGATCGCTTTAATATACCGCTGTAATTGGCCTGACGACCAGATAATTAACGGCGATTTACAGAATATCAGTAGGCCTGATATACATAAAATGGCGACCATTTATGGCCGAGTCGGTTTTATACCGGCGAAGGTTTTAATCTAATGGTTCTAAGTTGGCTTTAATTGTAAATCTATTTTTAATGATAACTTGCAGTTGATAAGAAGTGGACATGTTGTGGTCACGAGACAACGGATGACCAGCTGACAAGAGACGATCACCGGACAACAGGGTGGGTCAAATATCAGAACAAAGCAATAAACAAAATATTTATTGCCTATATTCTTTTTCGTTATTTGATTTTATTTGTGTTTACTAACCATATTTTTAAATGTACATTTCAAGTTCGACCATATCAGTTGGGCGGGGATAGAGTCAAGATGTACTTGTTCTATCCTAAAGGGAAAAGTATGTAAAATGCCAAGTTAAAACAAATGAAGAGGTTATCTTGGAAACAGTTATAAAGCAGTTTTCATTAAAATTATTTAAAATATATATAGGAATTAGTTGTTCCATCTTCTTAATGTAGCGGTGCGAGATGTAATGACCTACATATCAATGGACAGGTTACACTTCGAATTCCCAAATCTGGCGACGAATAAAATAAATATATTTTTTTATAAATCCGTGAAGGAAGACAATACAATATACTGCACCTGGGCCGCTTTTATGTTTTTGTAATATCATAGGCCTATATATTAAAGATACACAGGCTCTCAAAATTTGTTTTTTTTAAAGTAAATTCAGATAGCAACGATTTTAAGTGGTATCAAAGTTAGTTCATAAATTTAAATAATACCGCAGAAATTAAAA
>JAVFBY010127893.1:0-11751 GCA_034781015.1 Tonicella lineata
CGCTCTAGTGAAAAAAGCTATCTTGATTATGGTTCAGACTCGAGTTTTCATACTTTTCAAAATGCATGCATGGCTGTTCCCGTTGTAGATCTAGTATTGCTTTCCAAACAGTCTTGGGTGATTTTGTTACTTCATATTTCTTTCATTTTCTTATAGAACGAACATTTCCAGGAATTGGTTCTTGATGTCATGTTGCATAAGGTGGGTGCTATTCTGTTTTATCCCTGTCAGCACCGTATTTTGATTAAAACATAGGCTTTCTGCAGCTGGTAAAACATGATGGTAACTCTATCGGGCTTAACTATTTACAAATATTAAAAAGGAAACTGATATTTTTTTTAAAGAAATTGTTTAAAACTATTTCTATGGCCCTAATGCCATTCCCGATTTCTCCTTACATATTTTATGAAACAATGCCACGCTCGCGAATATGCTGTAGCAGCATTCAATCTTCATGAAACAAATCTTTTTTTATACACTTGTAAAATTAAGGGACCTATTGAGTGGATTTTATACTGACAATTTAAGACTTCCCCAAAATAAAAGGAGAAATAAACAAATTAAATTCGAATAAATGAATTTTGGTTGAGTTTAGAATGTGTTTTATGTGTATAGATATGAGGATCCCCGGTTGACTTAGAACACTTCCATTGTAATAGGATGTTGTATGTGTAGCCACATGGGAGAATCTCCGGTTGACGCGGAACCCTCCAATTATAATAGAATGTGTTGTATGTGTAGGTATGGAAGGACCCCCGGTTGACTTGGAACCCTCCCGTTATAATAGAATATGTTATATGTGTAAGTATGGGAGGATTTCTGGTTGACTTGGAACCCTCCCGTTATAATATAATATGTCATATGTGTAGGTATGGGAGGACCCCCGGTTGACTTGGAACCCTGATGACTATGAAGGGATAGAGCATCTCAGGGTGCCTGTTAAACTGCTATGGAGGCCAGACATTGTTCTCTACTATAAGTAAGCTATATTAATTACATTCTTTATTTCTTAAGCGCCGAATGTTTTATACAGGGGGAGACTAGGCACCTTTCACAACAAGAACATATAAGAGGATAAAATAAAATATATGGGCCATGTCGCAACCCTTAATGTAAAAATTACCAACCCTTAATGAAAGGGTTGAACCTTAACCCTTAATGTAAAAAAATTTACATTAAGGGTAATTTTTACATTAAGGTTGCAACAGGGCCTCTTTCGCGAATTGTCGTACGACAAAAAATATCGTACGATATCTTAGCTGCTATGACTCCGCATAAATTCATTGCTGTATGCCATAAGATTTCAGATATCGTACGAAATCTTTTGTCGTACGACATTTCTTGAAAGTGGCATCACATATATACTGAAGCCTAATGTGAGAAGAAAGAATGAAGAATTGTGAGATGACGAAATATTACTTGCGCAAAATTTGTGTTACTTATGAAAACATTGTTTAGTTACGGTAACTAATGTTCACTGTAAGACAGGAGTATAAAGAAGTTATGGCATTCGAAATGTAGAGGATGTGTTTAACATTGCCTTTAATGGCATTACCCAAAAGTACTAATTTTAGAATGTGGTCACCTTTACCCGAAACAGGGCGATCGGTTTTGGTTGATCAGTTTTATCACAAATGCCTGGTAATGATTGAAGTCTGGGATCAGTTAAATCACAAACGGCTATTTCGGTTTCATCATAACGGCTATTATTGATTTAAGTATGGGATCGGTTTCATCTCAAAGTGCTGTTAATAATTGGAGTATGGGATCGGTTTCGTCAGAAACGGCTGTTAATTGCTATTAATGACTACTAATGGGATCGGTTTTATCACAAGCGGCTTTTTTTGATTTAAGTATGGGATCGGTTTCATTACAAACTACTATTAGGCCTATTGATTTACGTATGGGATCGGGTTCATCACAAACTGCTATTGTTGATTTAAGTATTGGATCAATTTCATTACAAACTGCTATTAATCACGGCAGTATGGGATCGGTTTCATTACAAACAGCTATTAATCACGGCAGTATGGGATCAATTTCATTACAAACTGCTATTAATCACGGCAGTATGGTATCGGTTTCATCACAAACTGCTATAGATGATTAATGTATGGGGTCGGTTTCGTTACAAACTACTATTGTTGATTTAAGTATGAGATCGGTTTCATAAAAAACTTCTGTAAATAATTGAAGCATGAGATCGTTTTCGTCAGAAACGGCTATTAATAATTAATGATTAAGGTATGGGATTGGTTTCATTACAAACTGCTATAGATGATTAATGTATGGGATCAGTTTCACCCCAAACGACTATATTATTGATTTAAGAATGAGTTCGGTTTCATAAAAAAAACTGCTGTAAATAATTGAAGCATGGGATTGCTTTCGTCAGAAACGGCTATTAATGACTTTAGTATATGTGATCGGTTTCATCACAAACGGTTATTAGTGATATAAATCAAGTTACTTAACATAAAATAAGCGTTGAATTGAACCATATATAGTGGCTTCACCTTCATAGTATATACATGTGGCGATAGAAGCATTTTCCAGTATATGTATAACTGGAAAAGGTAATCCTTATAAATTTAAACATTTTGAACAAAACGTCTTCCAATGTGTAAACAAAATAATTAATTGACAGAATTGCTTATTGTCTTCGTCTGATACATATTATTACTTATATTACAGTTCGGGAGATGATTTTACACTGACGTATGATCCTTACGCTGTTGTCTACCATACTGGTGCAATCAACTGGGTCCCCAAAGCGGTTGTACGGAGCCACTGTAGAATGGACATGACCAACTTTCCCTTCGATACGCAGAATTGTACGCTTATCTTTGCGTCTTGGGCGTACACTGACCAGGAGTTGAACCTGACTTTTAGCCCAACGAAAGAGGATTCGGTTGACCTAACTGATTACCGCCCAAGTAAAGAGTGGAGCTTAATGGAGCACACGTACCAGATTCGCCCGACAGCCTACCCAGCGTTTGACATAGCACTTACCTTAAAGAGGAACCCCACTTATTACACGCATATGTACCTGATGCCCGCCATCCTCCTAGCCTTCATGTCCCCCTGTGTATTTATATTGCCACCCGATTCTAAGGAAAAAATAACCCTGGGTAAGTGTTTGCTTTAAGTTTCAACTCGCAATGTTTCTCATGACAGGCTTTATTAACAGCCTTACGTTGGAGACTGAAGCCTCTTTTATGACCGATCGGCATTCGAAAGTGACGCAATTTAATAACGTCACATGCGTTTTTCCTCTTTGACGTCATTATTATGAGTCACATTCGAATGCATTTCGCGTCATTAAACCATCTTGATGGTCCAACTTATCTCCCTTGCCAACATTAACCTGTCGCGATTGGGGTCGCTATATATTAATGAAAGTACGCACTAAAATGTGAATTTCATAGTTTTGAAACTTCTCTAAAACCAAGTTCGCACTACCATACATTCCCCGTGGCCTGCAGGAAATACGACTTCTGTAACTGGCATCAAAGCTTTGACATTTGTGCATTTATAAAGTCGATTTTCAAGAAAGCCACGGTAAATTTGAACATTTCGGCTTCCTTATGACTGTCGTATTTCCATCGGGTATATACGGCCACATTTTCAGAATAATCCTTGCACTATCGACAGAGGAATATTCTATTTAGTAAGTGTTACATATCAACTACAAGAACAACAAAAGCGCCAAGAAATCGAGTGAGTAAGTTCTAGACCCTGTTCACCACGGGGTGAAAAGAAAAGAAGCAGTACGGTAATTAGCCATGTGCATGCCTACACTATTTCAACGCATATCATGGATCAATAAGTTATCTATCCGTGAAACCGGAAGTCCAGGAGTATGCATTTTCCATTGAGATTGGCTCAACCACTCGGAAGTCATCGAATGTCCTGCGCACATGACCTCGGACGTGATACGATCGTCGCCATTTCAAGCAGAACTTTTTTTTTAGCACATTTGGAGTTATGTAACAAAAATGACGTCCAGCACCACGCTCAAAACTCCTGTAAAGTTAATTCCGACAGGGCAGTGCGTTTTGTGTGGCATCCAAGGTTTTATTTATGTGTAAGGATATTCTGCATATCGCGGTAAATAGGCTTCCGGTGAACAAAATGTACCATTTTTATACATTTTGATACCGCGTGATGACAGCTAAATAACGAGAAATCACGCGAGGTTTAGCCGATTGTGGATAAAGGGCATTGAAGGCCCTGTTATGTTATAACGTGTGATGTGATGTAGCACACAAGAAAATAAATACACAATGACACAGCGTTTAAAAGATGCACGGTGCAAAGTTTCTATTTTTCATTGCCAGTATCTCTAAAAAGCAGGATTGTACAATTCTTCCATAATAAAGCTATTGTAATCACATATATTTGTCTACTAACGGTTTTAATAAATAGGATACTATTGTGGAATAAATATTGCCAGAATCTATGTATATTCTTGATTAAACAATTGAGTAAATGAGAGAAATAGAGATGAAAAAGATTCTAAAATAGCATTTTATTACCATATTATAGTTTTTATTTCTTCGAGTAAGGAATTACCCACTATTCTTCGTAACAAAACGACTGGGGCTAAAATGTGACGTCACTATATAACTTTAAAAAAGAAGTCAAGCGGAAAATGTTGGGGAGAATGTTATTTCGATTTAGTATAAAAGGACAATTTACATCCGCAATGAAAAAAAAAAGAAATTTCGTATTCATATTTATGTTGAATATTGTTTTTCTTTTGAAATATGAGATGTTTCTTTTGCAGTATGTATTTAAATGTAAGTCACTCTGGCACGGGGAAGTTGGTCAATTAAAACTCGACAAATCATCATGTTCTAAATTAGTTTTCAGAGACAAGTTTTTAAAACTGCTATAAGCTTGATAGCTCTATTGTCTGCAATATACATGTAGCTGTCCAGACAGTTTGAAGAAAATCTAAATAGGGTCAATAGAATATCACAAATTATTATTTATATATGTGTGAAAAACTAAGATTGCCGTTATCATCGTTCTTAACTCCTCTGATTGGAAATTGTCATAGAAAAGTTGGAGAAAAAAATTTCGACGATGTAAATGCTGAGAAGAATATCCCACAGTCAAGTTTGAATACCATTATATTCCTCTTGTAAATGGTGAAAGCGATATCACACTCAATGCTTCGCTTCTCGTGGGTTATTACATCTACCACTCACTCGAGCTATGTGTATTCACACTTCACTCTGTACTATCCTATTAATCACATTCGCAACTTTTTAGGTGAAAGCTTTGCAATAAAAGAATGAGCATCTTCTTCGGTTTTTAGCCAGTGTTGCTAGTAAAAGTATTGGTCAATTGGCTTATACGTTGGCACAATCTGTTTTTTTGGCAGAAGCGCCAGATTCATTATAAAAGATTCCTGATATCGGAATAGTTTGTACATGTAGCTTAAATTAATAGCTTATTGCCTTGCTTTAGATAACTCAGCTCACTGCTTTGTATCTATTGTATCCGATATAATAGTGAGATATTACCTTCAGAAAGGAATTATTTCCATTTTCGCTTACATTTCTAGATTTAATCTTGGCCATTATCTGTCGAAATCGATTTTTTCTGGTCAGAGCTATCGGTTGTTAATAATCGTTAAGTGTAAAAAAATAGATCATATTATTCTACGGCTATATGCAAGTATGACTGGCTTTATATAACTGACAGTAAGTGCTCACATTCATCTGGATTAAACTGCGCAGAATTTGTCAGAATATCTTATCGAGGTTTGTGGGACCTGTTGGGCATTTTCGAACTTCCAAAAGCATATTCTGATTCTATATTTTGAGCTGTTGCGATTAACTCAAACCGCTCGCAGTTTAGCAATTCCAGCATTTGGCCAATATCTGTGTGTTGAGCATGCAAATAGAAGACAATAAGAAGATGAGAAAATGGCTGGCCACGAGTTTGAAAAACACATATAAGCTTACAATGTGTACACAATCATCATTGCAAGGAACTTTTTTTTATAAACTTTATTTTGGCCAAACTGTACACATTAAGCCAATGGCTTATAGCGTGTACATTAGTTGAAGAAAATACTTAAAAACACAAATTTTCTAAACATATATACAGCATAAAATCTATCCCCAAATCTTTTTTTTTAAAGAAAACAACAATAATAACATAAACTGTAATCAGCATTAAATGGATACCTAAAACTACACTAGACAGAGTAATTTTGAATATCCACAGCAATACTTCACGACCTTAAAGTATGTAACAATAAACACTGGAATTTAGTATAATGTAATGTAGTTATGAAACAATAATGGAAACATTATGTTGTTGGTGGAATCGCTTGGATGAAATTATGAACTTACAAGTAGCCCCGACAATATTACAATTCTGGACATTTGAAATCTGCGACGAACCATACAATAATATAGTTGTCGAAATATCATCAACGTAGCCACTTTCAAGAATATCACTGAACATGTTTTGTCTAGCAATACTTTGGTTTGGACAGTTGAAAAAAAAGTGATCAGCTGTCTCGTGCTGACAACCACAGGTACATCCTGGGTAATCGGTTAAGAAATTATTGAAAAGATCATCATTTAAATTGCTGCAACCGTTCCTTAAACGACAAAGGATAATATTTGATAGCCTATCGCCATGAAAATACCAGTTAGGTGGGGTATTTACTGCTATCATTCGACCAATATGTTTTTTGAATTCTGATACATCTTGGAGCAATTTAATATTATTAGGTAATGCATTCCAGTCCCGTAAAGTTTCAGGGAAGAATGATTTCGAGAAAGCCATAGTTTTGCAAAAGTAAGTTGTAAGTTTATTATTGGTCCGTTGAGGGTAAGGATTCCTCGAACTCACCGGATCAGGTAACTTATTCCGAAGGTAGGAATTACTATCGTCGTACATAATTTTCTGAAAGGCGGTTAAACGGTGAATTTTACGACGTTGCGAAAGAGTACGGAAACCAGATTCTTCATATAAAAGTGTTGATGCAACACTTTTAGTTAAGCCGGTGATGACACGCAAACATTCCTTTTGCAGTTGTTCGATTAAATTTATTTGTTGGTCCGTCAGATTATCCCAAACGATATCTGCGAATATCTTAGCAGTCTTCATTTTAAGGTATTAATTGATAATTCTAAAAATACGTCAATTCAACATAATATAGGAAATATTGCACACAATTCCAAGGCCTGCAAGCCCAATAATTCGCCAAATTGAGGCTTAATTAAACACAACTGACCTTTCGGTATATCATGGACCCCAGCACACAATTTTGTCAGAAGTTGTAATAAATCCAACTGAGCACTTAACACCTGTGAAAATAAAGAAAAAGATTTTACATGTTTAATAACTGATGACTGACCATCATACCTTTTTCTCATTTTATATAATTGTTTACTTTTTTTTCAAGGACAAGTATTTCTGAATTGGTTTCGGATTGGGTTTTTTAAGCATTATTTCCTTCAAATGATCATTCATGTCAATCTGGTGGTTAGAGTGAGCTTCATGATGCCTTTGTGATCCCAGGTCTAAGGGGCATATGGAAGCTGATCTGTTGTGGTGCTCTGTTTTTGTCCTGTTCATTTTTTTATATTGCCGATGACGACAAGCCAGCTTCACTGTCATTCACTGGCTAGAAAGACCAGATTGGACACAAGATGCAAAACAAGACACCATACAGGGGTTCAAAGAAGTCCAGTTTAACTTGGAATAAACGCCATTTGAGACATCATTTCAACGCATAATTAAAAAAAACCAACTTAAATTCAGACTCCACTTCTAATGTTTAAGTATAATTAAAAAAAGTAGTTGGGCATTAAAAAATAGAAAAAAAAACTAAATTCTGTTAAAAAAAAATCAATATTTGGACTTCTGTCACAGAAAATCAACTTCCTTCTTAATATCCTTAGCGTATAGAGAACCAGGGCACAGAAAGCTCCTGCCAACCATTAAGCTAAGCTATGCTATGTCTTTATACCTTAGAGTTTTACTCCATGATACACATAGTTGCACACTGTCATATGTGTTTCAACCATTGTCACAAATGTACTTAAATATGATTTACTCTAATAATAACCTACATGTATCTAATTCTGTCAAACATTACAATAATACAAATACCTCAAATCAGGTTCATTTATAAACAAAAATTTATTTCCCAACTATAAATACCCTCCCAAAAGTAATAACCCAACAAAAGCCAGCTAACTTGACCGTAAATAAGCAAACATTAAAGACTATAGTCACTGACCTGTTCTTTAACGTCTGGTTCCCGATGAGCCACATCACTCAATATAGTCGTCAGACAAAATGTAAAACTTTCACTCATCGGTAAAGCTAATAAATAAATAAATAAATGATTATATAGGTAAACTACATGTATAACTATCTGATTAGATACCAAGGACTAAATCTACAGTATTTTGCAGATCCCAGATAAGCAAATAAATCTACGTTGTTTTGTGCATCCAGGTACTTGTTCATGTAGGTGAAAGTTAAGACGGGGTAAAGCCTTCAGCACATGAGAGCAAGCAAATACCGATCTCAAATAACGAGCCTTTGCCGCACACATTGACATTTTGGCTGGGTCAAAGTCTGTACTTTTGGTTTTGATGTTGACTTTGAACAACAGTGTGAGACAATCATGTGACTATTATGAGCATAACGATTGACCAGTTGAATATTTTGGCTGAGCTGTGTGCTTCTCCGCAGCACACAGTGACTTTCTGACCTAGTGTGGCGAGAAATAACAATCAAGACAGATATTGGATCCAAAATCACTTGGGTCCAAAAATGCAAGCATCTGTGAAAGTTTTAAAGACTTAAATTCAACACCATAATTCAACAATTTGAATTTTTTATTTATTCTAAATTTTGTTTTATTGAATTGAGTTGTTAGTTTATTCCTTCTGAGACCATGTTAAGTTTCACTGTCAAAACTTGGCAGTGTGCGAGAAAAAGCATTGTTTTGATAACAGCTCCCACTCAATGTGATGCAACGCAGCGAAATCAAGCATAGATTTACCTCTGCTACTGGTCTTTTTAATTTTTTTCACCCTTTTATACCCACCTTGGGAAAAACATTTCCTAAACATAAGTATTCTGGTGAAAAAAATCTGTACATTTTTTGTAAGCTTTCAAAATTTCTCTACAGACGTTGGAATTTCAACTATTTTTGCTAAGAGTTTTCATTTAATGACATAACATGAAGCTGTATTTATTGATAAGTAACATTAAAGTGCAGATAGTAAGATTATCAAGCTTGATAATGGCTACATCATCTGCACTGAAACCTTTAAAAAAAAAATCTAGAAGTTAAACAGCTATAAAGAATTCTTATAAATACCTGTATAAGTTACAATCTGAGTTTCTTAATGCCACTGAACAACAGACGTGGGGATTTCAGTAAATGTGGGAAACAATTTTTCAGTTCTGAGGATTTTGAACGTGGGAACTGAAATGTTTACCAGGCCGTTTCCAGGTTCAGGCATGTTGGGAACTAGTTTCTCAAGAACAAATATAAAAGTGACGCAAATTATTGTTATGTGTTAAAAAAAAATTAAAATACATCCCACCGTTTATAGGCCAATTAAATAAAATTGCATCAAAACATGACCATGATGACAGAAATTACATACTATATGAAACTTAATTGGTAAAAAAATAATTTATTTATTTAAATTTGAGTTTTCCTGTCAGTGGAAAGCAAATTTTCCGTTCCAAGTTTTTAAAAGCTGGGAACAGTCACGGTAAAAGAACGCTGGTTTCCGTGAAATCCCCATGCCTGAAGCAACTTGTGTTATTTGAGGAACATTACCGTGGCTAGTCATTCCCCTTAGCTGATCCATCCATTGGGCTTTAACCAGGTTCTTCAATACACCCAGGAGATAGGGCAGGATCTTCTCTCTGTACTGTATGGAGGACAACAATTACAAATGTACATGCAGTCAACTGGTAAATTATATATTAGAGTTAACAGCTTGCTTGAAAGTTTCACATCCTGGAAAGTCAAAAGTTTGTTTGTTTACTTATTTCATTCTCCTTACTCATGTTACACAGTGGTTTCCTTAGCAGGCGGTTACCGGTGACCTACAGCAGTCTTCTTACATGTAGGGGACAAATGGCATGAGTCACTGCCTTCTATTTTACTTTGAATGTTTTGTGGCAGCATATTGTATGTTACTTGTTCTGATGGTAGCCGCCTACTTTTCAGTGGTAGCCTCCTTCTCTAAAAAATGTAGAAACCCTGTTACAGAAGGCTTTCCTGTGGATTTCAACTTCTTTATTTATCCACAACTTTTCAATGTCTTTTCTGATGTTGTTTTCAAGTATAATACAAGTGTCACAACACTTACAGTTACTATTTTTCTTGTTAATTACAGTTTATTGCTCATTCATGCTATTCATCATCATTCATGTAGCACGATATCACCAACCATAACCTTTTCTATGCTACATGTAACTGTTTTCTTTATACATGTTATATGTGAAACATGTCTCTTACATAGTGTTGTTTACTATCTATGCAGTGAGAGAGATTTTGTATACGTAACATATGACTGTCATTAATAGCTTAGGTAGATTGTATTTAAGACTTATTCCTTGGGACGGGTGCATTTGCATGCCAAGTATTACCTGTAAACCAGACTCCAAGAAATAAATTCCTAAAGCGAGTATTGCATCCTGTCCCCTCGGGTCCAAACAAAATCCACCATGAGGATTCTCTGTTGGACATAATGACATCAATCGGGAAACCTATAAAGTGCAAAAAGCTATTAACTTAGTAACATTTAAATTGAGAGATTCAAAAATCTGTAAATTTCAATGTCAGAAAAATAAGATTGGAGTTTAGCAGAGAAATGAATCATTTTGATTGGCTGGCCCTCACTGTGATATAACGATATGCAGAAACTATGAATAACAACCAGTCGGTGCTGTTTGCATTTGTCTTGGCCTCAGATCCTACTGTGAGAACACAAAAGCAGGGCTTTCAATGAAATGTTTAAAGGTTCTCCCAATTGGTCTATAACACAAATTGCTGTACGATTTGCAAATTGGAGATATTACTTATTAGGCTTTAAAAGATCAGGTGACGTAGCAAGGGGATGTAATCCTTGCTTGAGGGTATTAACATGATGACGTTACCAGGGGAAAGTTGGAAAAGTACAAAGTTAAATAAATTGAAGACACGTTGACAGAATCAGAAAAATATGGGACTTTTTAAAATGGTAGTTTATAGTGTTATATTTATAAATTTAGATCTTAAGCCAAACTTCAACCCAATTGGGAGACCCTTTAAACAAAAGATGAAAATCACTCAACTAAGTTATTGTACGGTAATGTTTTGTTAAACTAACTAGGTGAGCAACAGGGGCTTAGTCATGAATCAAAAGTACTATGTACGGAGTCCAAAATGGTTATTTTTCTTCACTTTTTAAGTAACTGGGTATCAAGTTCCCTATCTGCTGCATGTTACAGTTTCTGAAAACAGGGCGTCCAAAGGACAGGTGGACACCCCCCTGTCTAAGCCCTTGGATAGCAATTTCCATTCAGCATGGGGCCTAATTGGAAATCTGTGCAAAACACTGGATAAGTTACCCTGTTTAAATATGGTTTGAAACAAGCATAGAACGGCTATAGCTGCGACATAAAGCTCTTCTTTACTGGCCAGAGGCATGTTTGTTGCCATGGAAACCTAAATATTATTGGGAATGACCCCATTTTCAA
>JAVFBY010128004.1:0-11751 GCA_034781015.1 Tonicella lineata
CCGAGTTACGGAATCGGTTAAGGAATAAAAACCGGAATCGCCTCCGTATAAGGCAGGTCTCATTAATCTTAGTGCATGCTTTAGACATCTTAATTAAACAGTTGGACTTTAGTGAGAGGTGTCGACCCTGCTTTTATTTTGAGGTAAACCCCTCAAAATACAAACTTTTACTTTGATTTTTAAGAAAATCAAAACTTTCAGTTTATGGGAAAATTGGAAAGTTCATAACTTTTTTTTCTATTGGAAAAATAGAGAAACTCGTTGATTTACATAGATTTCCCATTTTTATTTGTAATCAAAGCAAAATATTGTATTTTGAGGGGTTCACCTAAAATAAAGACAGGGTCGACAACTCTCACAACAGTCCAACCGTTTGAATGCTTTAAACATTTTCTTAGCTAGATTGTGTCTTTGGAAAGGAAATAAAGTGCAAATTTTCACCTTCTCTGGGAAGCAAATATCACGTTTACATGAATTCCATAGACACCATTTCGTTTTTTTAAGAAATTGTTTTGCGAGAGCTCATGAAACAAGAAATTTGTCGGCAGTTATAGTTTGTTTGGTGTTGTTGCAGTCGACAATAACTGTGCACAATTAACGATGTTTGATAAAATTAATGTACAATTGAACCTGTCTACTTTAACAAGCGAGCTGACTCGCTTGCATGTTAAAGTAGACAAGTTTAATTGTCTAGTTGATGCAATGTCTTTGACCTTCTAGAGTGATTAATTGAGTAATTACAACAACGGGGGACATTGCACTGTATATTTTAGGTAAACAAATGTAATTTAAGTGATGAATTGTGTACTTATATTATTTAAGCTACCATCTCGTTTAGTGGTTAGTAGAGCTTTGAGTCTCGGTAACATCAGATAGGGCAGTCTGTAACCATTAGGTAGGTAACTTTCCAGCTTTTCAATGCAGACTATAGTTAGTGTGCCCGGTATTTTATTGTCGCGATGTAGATCTGAGGACAACCCCGCCAAATGATGTCGATTTGTCGACCTATCAGAGGGCCGCTTACCAATTCAAGGTATGTTAGTCGGGGATTCCCCTGGGATTGGCCTAGCTTACAAGCATCTATGTTTAACACACCTACCTGCTATCTGGTTTTTCATTGCACAATTTAAACGGATTAGGCCATGCAAAGATTAATTTCTTGTTTCAATTCATGTTTGCTTTTCCTTTTTTTGTGAAAAATATAGGCTAGTCGGTCTTGTAACACGACGTCAAACAACCTAATTATAACCTATATCACCTGACTGTGATTGTTTCGGAACTAGAGAAACAAGATACTAATTTGGTATGGCCTTACCAATCTAAAATCCGCAATGTTTTAGATAGCGAATAGCACAGGGATATCACACATGGCCGCCAATGAAATTTATCATTAGAGAATAGAAGGTTTAATAACCATGCGACCTTTCTGAAAATAGATGTTCAAGCTAATTTAAAGATGAAGAATAACCCAGTGATCAAATAGGTGGTGAAAAACACTCTTGATGCGATCGGCAACAAAGTAGGACAAGAAAATCACTAGCAGAAAAAAAAATGACGTCTAAGCTTCCGGGTGCTCCCGCCAACAACCCGCCAATGGATGCAATGGTTATTGGACGTGTAGACAGCTGCTGTGACACCATTGACAGTCAAGATAACCATGCTGTGCATGTGCTTTCTTTTTGCAGCACAAGAAGACGTGTTGTCACATCTAGAAAGCACATAGAAGTATAGCAGAACATAACACTTGTCTGTGCCCAATGCAAGTGCTACGGATTTTGCATTAATATGTCGCAAATGTGTTTTTATTCCAACTGTAAGACTTGTTATTGCATGGTTAATTTATTATCCAGACTTAAAGCAAGCACAACCACATCAATATCGAGTGTAAGAAGTAATATGCTGTTGTACCCTTATATCTGCAGTCTGTAGAAACACACGTCTATTACTCTCCGCATGCGTAGGCCTAGATAGCGGCCAACAGTCCAGAACAAAAAGCACAAACGTATTAAATCTAGTGTAACCTGGAGAGTTTCTTACCAGACTTGCAGAAATGTATAAACATTTGGTAATTTCCAAGATTTCATATGACCATGTGCTAAAACAGCGAAATGCTTGTCGCGTGGAAGGACCACTGCGCATTCGTTGTAGTTGGGTTGTGATCAATTTTGTCAAGGGCAGATGTTGTAAACCAACCAATGTTGTTGGTAGGAAAATTCTTCCAAAATGCCCTATGATCTCAAATTGGTCAATGACAGAGTTACCAATATCTGTAAATAAACCACGAAACAGCCAATACGAAGCGGATAAGCACAGTGTGTATATATCGTCCCTAGGTTTGAGTATAGGGGCAAGTTTGTCCAATTAGTTCAATTATGCTATCTGTTTCTATACTTTTACAACACAATAAAATCAGTTTTTAAACACGTGTTTCTTATACATCCTTTTGTCTTGTTAGCAAGAATCTCAGGTCATGAAATGCAGCAACCTCATTTGAATCGATCAAAATATTCTTCGAACACTGTAAATTTTCACTAATGCAGTTTTTGGCTGGTGAAACAGATATTCCAATATGTTGATGAATTGTCATTCTTGGTTGTAGCCTTGTCTCCCACGGGAACTTAACGGAACATTTTTGTTTAAATTACTCCCCTCTCGTATCAATCTAATACAATTAACCTTCAACTCATTTTGATTGCACTTAGTATTATGGTTATTAAGGTATATAAAGAAAATGGTCGATGTGTGTGGAGATTCTGGTTCGTTGTCACCGATTTCATTCGGGTTTTTACCCTAACACCACCAAGGTAAAGTCACTATATAAGTGAAATACCCATTATATAGAAGGAAGCTAAACACCAATCAAAAATTAAATTATAAATAGCTTATTTTTGTGCCCTTTGTTCAGTTCTCCCACTAAAAAAAGAAAAATCAGCTAAAGCGTTGAGTATTTCACGCTTCTTAGCCACACCCTCATCAAAGCTCAGTTGCTGAGCAGGCTCAGCCCATAAAGTTAACATTCACATGTTGTAGACACTCGAACACATTCGGGCTGGTAAAACATTGGTCATAGACGCCATCTTTTAAAATGGCCTCCAAAGCTGACAAGGGTCATGTTGAGAATGCGTTCAATGTTAAATATGTTTTTTGTCATGTGCTGTGAGTGTATGCAGTTTCATACTTTTATACAACAACGCACGATTCATGTAAATATGTTCACCTATCCGCCTGACTAACATGTCAAGTAGTTCTGGAAGTATCAAGCGTGAGATGCAGTGAAATACCACTGTTCTCAGGATGCAAATTATTATCATCCACACCTATACAAATATTATAAATAATTTTCTTTCAGTCACATTTCAGAGGAGAGTTGTAATTAATCACAGGCGTATTGTAGGCCTACGCTTTTGCAGCCAGCTAGAGTAAGTATTATACAACTTGCTTTGATATGCCCTATTTTATTACTTCTGCCTTTTTGGAAACTTGAATCTCCTTATCTAACGTGGCTTGTATCGCTGCTGCTACTTTAGTTACATACGTTTCCTTAATCTTGTTGTAGAAAAGTTATTCCTTCCGCATCATATCTAGGTGATTAATTTGCCTGTAACATCTGTTGTGGCGTTCAACTCGCGGTGAACATCACTTGTGAAAATGTTGGCTTATCTTGAGAAGAAAATCAATCCACGTCGCAAAATGCTGGCTCACATATATGTAGGCTACAGTTAAACAACGCAGTCTTGATCAGGAATTTTTTAACAATAAATAAGAGAATCTGAAGTGTTTGCAAATCGCTTTGATTAGTTTCCGCGGAGATTAAACGCTAAGAGCCGAATTAAAAGAATTGCTTAAACCTGCCTGCGGTTAAAACTCTCTTATGTCATACTTTTGCACGGGGAATAAACACTATAGAGTCATACCAAAAAAGGATTGTACATTTCTCTACATTGAGAAGAATACTAAATGTAGCACTATTATTTTAGAAAGTCATGCGCCTCGTGTTGTCGTAGTACCGTTTCCGAAAAAAAAAGTGCGCTGTAGCACGAATCTGCCTAATTTTACGACGAACTGAAATCTAATTAAACATAGAAAAGGACTAGCTTAGAATCAAAGACTCAACGGAAAGGAGAGTGATTTGCTTGTCACTTAGTGTATGTAGATAAACGGATGTCAATCTGATTAAATATATAATTAGGCTACACGTATTGACGCAATGTAGATATGAGAACATCAAATAGTGTTCAATGACTGCAACTAGTGTGGGGTTACAGAAATGTCACAGTTTAAATTGTCCAATCAAAAAACAGATAGCAGGAAGCTGTGGTAAACATAGATGCTTGTTCGCTAGGACATTCCCAGGTGAATACCGACTGTATTTACAAGATCGACTGATCTTGTACGTAGTGAAGGGACATGTTGAAAGTGACATATTTAGAACGTCATGGACCCTTGACCCACATAACTGGAAATCTCTAGCTTATGGCTGTACTGATTTCAAATTCAACCAATGACATGGCGGTAAGCCTTGGTAATATCATACATATTTTTAATATTCATCTATATCGTTGTGCTATGTCGACGACCAAAATGGTTATATTTTAATTCCTCAATTTCTTTGCTGTTGCGTTATCAATATTGATTTTTTTGTTTGGTATACATTTGATGTCATATTGGAGACGTCTATCTACATGAGATTGACATTTTGTCTGCAACGCCAAATATGGCGCAAATAGCCTTCAAAATGGCCATTCATTACAAAAAAAAGTCTTAATCGTAGGTGACGGAGATTACCGGAGATTTGGAACAAAATTGTACTGGCGCACCTATCACGAATTGATAAGCGGCCCTCTGATTGGACGAGCAATCGACACCGTTTGCTATAGCATGTCAATAGATCCACATCGCGACAATATAATACCAGGGAGCTAATATGGATGTGATTGTAATCAGATTGACGTTATCTATACGAGAAGCCAATGGGGATAATCCTGTTTAGTTGTCCGCGGCTTACTTGTATACAGATTTATTACGTTATTAGAGGTGAGCGGATAAATTGTGATCGTGGGTTACAAGATTTTATTCCGTGGACCGGGGCCTACAAGTTTATTACTAACTCGTCACTAGTTGTTGATAGCAATATTATCATGTTAGTGTAATTTTTTTTAATGAATTTGGGCCTTAAATTCGTCTCCTTTTAGGGATAAAGTAACAAATATATTGTGTTCAGTAGGGTTTGTACATAAGTGAAACATAGTTCTATATATAGGTTATTTATCTGGATCTCGGTTATTTAATTTATTGCCATGCTAGGCTAGTATGGGCGTAGACTTCCTGTAGGTCTACCAAGGCATTGTTTTTAATATTTTACTTGGTCATAATATTATTTCGTAGTGTTTGCTTTGGTCTTCACTTCATCTCACTGTTAGCCTATACTACTTAAAATGCTTCTCAATAAACATTTTGATATCTTTATATAGGCGCTGCATGTGTTTAATGTTACGATAGAATGTATGCACCCATTTTTGTTGAAATTATTTAGGTTAATGCGAATTAACAACTAACAATGTCAATACGTAATAAAACTCGAACTTGTAAGTAGTAACATACCGTAGCGTTTAAGCTGTCGAAAAAGAGGTCGATCAGCAATAAACTGAATGTGAGCGTCTTAAAGTCAATATCTTAACTGGCACAAGACTATGTAACTACTGATATGTATCCGTTTCTGCGCGTATATGTGCGAGTCGCTATCTATATAGCGCGCTAGTTAGCTTACACAGGCGACAGTTCTGTTTAGAATTAGTGAAACGGACTTTACAATCAATATAATAAAAACTTTTAAAAGTTAACCCAAGAGAACAGAGCACACTCAGGATAAACATAATTAAAAAGTGACAGCAGTTGTAAAACCTTGACCGGCTCTATTGAACAAACTCGGAAAAAACATACTAAAACTGGAACCAACTGTAAAACCCAAACCTTTAGGAACAGGTGGACTGGGAATAAACAATGTGCAAGCAGACAGAAGTTGTAAAATGTTAACCATCGGCACCGACTTTACCAACATAAAAATACCAGCGATAATAAAGTCCAGCAGGTGGGCTCGGAAAGAACACAATAAAGACGGGGAGAGGTCGTAAATCCGTTCCAGTAGTAATACCCAAACACTTGATCTGTGACCTGCTGAAGGTATTTGAAGCTAATGTGTTTACTGCATGTAGTGCCATTTTTGCTTTGGTCACAAAATTCATTTGATTTCTAAAGCATGGATATTCTATTATCATAACGCAGTGTTTTTGGAGACGTTTAAACCTCCGTGATACAAGACCTTGTTTATAAGCTGAAGCTTCGTATCCCTATTGTCAGCTTAAATGCCGCACCTCAACTAGCTAGCCACTCTTACATAATAAACCGTCAAACCGCGCAGTGGAAACAATAGGGATTTGTACACTTTGGTCATATTAGGCAACTGGGGACTGTTTTGTTCTCTGAGAAGCATATTTGGATTCCAAAAAAACGCACACGAAAACTTGCAGAAATGCAAGTGCAAATCGCTGGACCACTCTCCCTGTTTTTTTTTAGGAGGGGAGGTTGCGGGTGTGGCTAAACGTTTGATTGCAATATCTTTATATATTAAATTCTAAGTTTCGATAAATAGTCCATTATGTTGGAAATATCTCCGATCCCGGTTATAAGAGCAGAATGTTTAAATGTTCACAAAACTCTGTCGAAGAGTAACGTTTCAACGGAGCATTTAAATTACGTTTGACATGTCTGTGGTTGTGTTGCTTTACTGTTGAATACAACGTAGGGCGTTAAACACCAAGCAATCAATCAATACAGTATCAGTCATATTTTGTAGGAGAGTTGCAATTACCTAAAATTTGTATTGTTTGCTTTTGTAGCCAGATGAAGTACGTGCTATCCTATATTTAACGTTATACGCCCTAATTCTTGGAAACTTGAAGCTCCTTATGTAACGTGGTCTGTATCGCTAATATTACTTAAGTTACAGACGTTTCGTTAATCTCGTTCTAGAAAAGTCCTTCTTCCGTTTCATATCCAGGTGATTAATAGGAGCCGTAAATCCCTTGTTCAGTAATATCTTTCAAATCCTCGACCTATGACCTTCCGAAGATATTTTGAGCTTATCTGTTGTGTTGCATGCAGTACCATTTCTTTCTAGCAAGAATCGTCTGAATTTAAATAAGCACGGATATTCCACTAAGGCACTAATTTTGAAACGTAACCGTGTAGGGCACAATGAATATTTTTAGGGGAAGCTCAAAATTGTCAGATGTTTCCTCTGAACTAGCTCCATGTAGCTCGCTAGAAAGGTTCTTCTGTGGGTTTTTTTTTTCTTCGTTTTTTTTGTGGGTGGGGGGTGGGGGTGAGGACGGGGGGGTGGGGACTTAAAATCGGATTCCGACCTATTAACATGTAATTATTTGATCCAGTTTCTAAGCTCATAGTCGACTTCTTTGTCCCTGCTCTTCTTTTATGTTGCCAGTCAAGGATCGTTTCCTCCACATTTTGGCCTAAACACGTAAAAGGATGGACGAATTAGTCCAACATTCAAAATAAACAATAAATTAATTCAAAATTTAAAAATACGAAAGAATTAGCCCAGCAGTCAAATTTTGGCAAATAACAATACATTTTATAATGAAAATACTTATATACATATGTAATATATGCCATGACAAGCTGAATGTATATACAGTCACATCAAATCACTAAATTGTCGGTAAAACTTTAATCCTCTTAGCCGAAGGTTCCGGGTTCGATCACCGGTGGGGAATACAGCATTTTTTTTCATACATTTATAAAATATATAAAAGTCAAATTACCACATGGAAACAATGTTCAATCTTCCGGTCTAGCAATTAGAAAAAAGCAACCCTTTATTAAAGTGTTTATGAATAGTGAACAATCAACGCCAACATGGGTTAATTATTAACACGAAACAATTGAAATTGAAATATAGTCTTCAATGTTACGATTTTTTAAAAAAAATGGATCAGGAATTTAAAAAGGAGACAAATAATGCTTGAAAGTCAAACGATATGAACTGATATATTTACTGATGACGTCGTGCTGGACATTTAATAGTTGGATTGGATTTGCTAGGATAGTAATATAAGCAGCAGTGATTGGTCATTTGATATTCCCACCGGGATGTCAACGGCTGAAATCTGCTTGAGGCTATGTTCCTTTAAACGGTCACATATCAAGCGACATTTTGTTAAGCTATACAGTTTTTTTTAAAACAGCATGAAAGGGTATTTTTACAGAAAAAAGCAAAGTTACAGTCTAGGGTTTTCCTTGTATGGTAATATAATGTAACGTCATAATATATCAGAGCTATCATCAATTGTTATTTTTTTTTTGTTTTATTGGGGTTTAGCGCCGTTCTCGGGGGTATTTCACCTATATGACACCGTGTCAGCCCAATGTGTGGAGGAAACCACCCTAGATGTCACTGACGACATAAAAGACGAGATAAGACAGGAGAAGGCCAGAAAAAAAGAAGAAAAAAAACATGACACCACCAAAAAAAATCTACATATTGTTTATGTCCACGAGTACACAAAAAACAGGGCATCAGGAAGCCACATCAAACCATCGACAGCATCCATTATAACAAAGTATTAGCATGAACCAACGAAACTATTGAGTATATTTATCGTGTAAACTGATAATATCGCTTACAGATAATAATACATATTAAAAACAACAACTTGTTAACGAGGATTTACAATAATGTGAACTGTGCACTATTCCAATTTTACCACTTCTAACAAATCGAGAATATTGGAAATAGTTACATCATTCAAATATAACATGTTATCATTCAAAAATAAACATGTTATTTTCCAGAACGTGAAGAGTGCAACCCAGTTAACAGAATTACAACATTTTAGAACTACAAAAAAAAAACACATCGTCGACCAGAAGATATCTACCAATATAAGAAGACGGTTTATCGAGAATGTTCCCAAAATTAAAAGCACTTTCGTATGGGGAAGTGTGCAATTTCAAATTCCACAATAAGAAAATTCCAAAACACATATTCAACCCGTTAAAATATCTTTTTTATATTTTGTGATTATAACCAAAAGCAAGATAATAGCTTTTTGGAAAGCGTAGAGAACAATTCGAGTGAAAATAATGGAAATTCCAAAATAACCATATCACAAAGTTCACTTGTAGCTCATAACAATTTCTTCTTTAACATTTGTGGACCTCGTTTTGACAGCACTTGTGCTTGGCTTCGCTTGACCTTTTAACACTCGCCTCAATTCACGTCGGAACATTTTCCCAGACAAAATGTAAATAAAGAAATTTAAGCCGTAATTAAGAGCCGACCATATTTCCAATAAATGTTTGTAGGGTTCAAAGTTCATAAATATTGTGTAAGCCTCCATTGGCGTTTTGTAACCGATAACGATTTGAATGACAACAGAGCACAAAGCTATAGGTAACAATGTCACGACGTACGCAGACGTTATAGTTATCAACATATATGTAGTTTTATGCCGTCTCTGAGTAATCCATGTTGATTTTTCGTCATCTTTCTCCTGTAAATTTTCCGATGCGATTTGCCGATATCTGAAAATTTTGCAAATCACCATAGTGTTACAAAACACAATTAGGCCAACCGGTAGAACAAGAATTAGCAACAGTAAATAAAAATATATGTACAGCTTCAAATATGCACCGCTGTACATAGAAATGGTGGAACAGCTCCCACCTGCGTGCCCCATCATAATGAGCACGTGCAATTGAGAGCAGCAGACGGCAATAAATAAAAATAAAATGGCCGCCAAAGCTCTCCTCCTTGTACAGAAGGCAGTCTTCCGCCAAGGAAAGTAGATTGCTACAAAGCGTTCAACTGCCATCAGAACAACTAACCATGATGACATCAAGCAACAAACACCTTCCGTAAAACGCAAGGCTTTACATGACGCCACTCCAAAGTTGAGGTAAAGGCTGGTTTTGTGGAACGCGTAATGTAGCTCGTCCACGACCATCAACTCTCTGTCTATCAAAGTGAGGCTGTCAAAAACTGCCAGAGCGCGGAGGTAAAAACTGTAAGACTTGTGACGCAATGGCTGCGAGCTCATGACGACAAAGCTTAGAATATTACCCAAGATTCCTAAAATTACGATGATTGGCGTCATTACTTCCTTTATCCACAAAGCCCACCAAGCAACTTGTTCAAAATCAAAATCATCAACTCCTCCTGTAAAATAAAACAAAAAAAAAACATTGTTTTTGTGTGTATGTTTATAACTTTTTTTTCTCATCAAAATGAGCATTGGAATTAAGGGCAATTTCCATCAAACCTTTCTATCAATAGTATACACATGAGATATAATCGAAGACAATAAATGACGTTGTTTACGTCATACCACACTGACTTGCTTAATAGTGTGACTTTTAAAATGAAACATAGATTGTTTTGAGAATGAAGGATATTTACAATCTGCCATGAAGCCAAAATGTCATAAATCTGCCAGGTTTACGACAGTTCTATTGCTACTTTTAAATTAGTGCAAATCCCAACAGTTAATTCAACAGTTTTTCTGTAATGACAAAGTATTGTGTTTCTGGTTACTTTAATTCCATGCAATGGCGTTCAAAATTACCGCTTAACATATTTTTTTTAAAAAATCTTGTATCCTTAGTTCGAACTATTGTTTTCCTAATCGGGTAATACTATGCATTAAAAACATCTATCTGTAAGATAGAAATCTATTCAAAAGAGGGGAAAACACATTTTTCGTGTTGACATCCAAGTTTGACTAAACCTCGTTTGCCGTGGTGAACAAAGTACAAACGCTCGATAAAACTAAAATTCAGCTAATTATTATTCATTGGGTGTTTGCATTATACCCCAAAATCATCACAGTTGCAGTTTTCAAATCTTTAAGATTGCAGAACTCTGCCAAGGAAATATAGGGTTTTTTACGGCGATAGCCTTATTCTCGTTTTGTGGAGGGGTGTTTAATAAACGTTCTTCACAGCTACATGTAGCTAATTTAACAGTTTAAACTTTAAACGGATATTATTACGCCATGGCTAGAAGCCAATAAGGAACTGAGGTTATTTTATGACCATAGTAGCCTATAATCCTTTGAAGGGTATAACGTTTGAAAACAACCGTCTGCGGACTTTGAGTTTTACCATAGTTCATGAAGTTTAAGGAATATTTGTAAATCTAGTAAACGATTTGAAACTATTCCAAGTATGATAAAAAGATATGTCAATGTGGTTTCTTGGTATTTTTATTTCTCAGATAGACATACCTATTTTAATAGTAGGAGTATCCATGCAGTAAATGCCCACCAATATCACAACAAAATCAATGGACGACATTTTTTTTAAGGAGGGATTTTTGGGAGTTTTGTTGCAATGTGAAACGCCAAGTCCTGTCACATCGACCTACAATCGTTTTCGAGAGAAGACAATTAAGATGGAGTGCTTGATGTGGATGCTGTATTGTTTGCCTACAGATTTTATGTATTGATGTGTATGTGTTTATACATTTACAATTTGAAATCATATATACATCACTGAGTGTTAATTGGTGTTAATATGAATTTATGCATTTGAATTTGGTGAAGTACTCGTACCCAACTAACATAGGCCGTTGTTTGTGGGCATAATTGTGACCCTTGTATGGAGTAGGGTTTCATATTATGTTTGTATTGTTATATATATATATAGATGCCAGAACCAACATTTCCGTTATAA
>JAVFBY010128115.1:0-11750 GCA_034781015.1 Tonicella lineata
GCTATCACAGTGAACCTTGCTCACTGAAGCATTAGTTGTTGTATTTTACAGTTAAAAAACTATAGTACAAATAAAGCTAAATATTGACAACGCTTTACCTTTTATTAGTTACTATTTAAGCCAACATTGACCTCAGGTCTAATTGTAGTGTCATGTATAGTGCTATTTTTAGTTGGAAGTAGTCCGGTATATGGGCGTGGGTTAAACACTTTTCTAGGTTCATTAAAATATGAACGTGAAAATTGCATTTAGCGTGGAACACACATAAATGTAATTTTATTTAAATAACAACAGAATGATAAAGAATTATATGACGTATTTAGTTTGTTTATATTAGCGACAGCCGTTGTCTCAATGTTACTTTACGTCATATTACGTCAAGTTATAATTTGTTTATTTGCTATGTTACGTTACGTGAATTCATGACACATTACAATATATACAACATTCTAACCAAATAATGACGTGTCATCGTTATATTCATATTGCTAACATTTATAATTAATAAAACAACGAGTAACATGTCAACATGACAAAAAGACAAAAATTATGATTTAGCAACAATACGTATATCTAATTAAAAATAGTAAACAGTGTTACAACATATTAATAAGAACAATATAATTAAAATACCATAAACCTAATTTTTTAGATAATGTTTTTTATTAATTTTTGGATTTTTTTTTCTTTTAATGTACAGAGCTTCTAATATAGTTTCCGTTTTTTAAAATCATTTTGGTAAATAGCAAGGCAACGAGATGAATCTCTCTGAATACAATGTGTAGGATGTTCTTGAACATGTTGTGATGATGCTGATTTGCCATCTATATTATCAACTGAAGTCTTATTGTTCATGGATTCTAACACTCAATGGTCTGAGGGTTTCACCAATGTATTTTCCATTGCAGTTACATGGAATCTCATAAGCCGTTCCTTTAGGTTGCGTGGGTACTGTGGTAACATTTTCCCCGTAGCGCCAAATAGCGTTCTTGGTGGAGTTCCACTTCAGAATGTCGTCTTTATGTTAACCTTTTTTAATGATTCGTGCAACTTGGTAACTTACTTTTGCTATAACTGGTAACGTTATTATAATTGGAGACATATCATCTTGTACTGTCCTTGGCTGTGGGTGATCCATTTTCTCCATTGTTTTATAAGAACTACAGAGTAAGAAGTGGACAACCCATTGTCATATAGTTGAAATACCCTTGAGTAGTGTTATGAAGCACTCGCTCTGTTAGCATCTTTTTATGATGCAGCATACGGGGTTACTAACTCATAAACTAAATAAACTGCGCAATGTGTAATTCGGGCCTTTAATATTATTAAATAATTTATAAATTCCCAGAGTTCTAATATACCCAGAGGATCTCTTCAGAGATGTCCGTGACCTTTTAAGTTCTAGTAAATGTATAGAAATACAAACAATAAGTCAAATATCAGTTTATAAATTGTATTCTTTATCGTGGGAAAAATATGTTGTTAAAACCCATGTATATTTAAATAGATTACTTAAAAAAAGATAATATTTACTTAAAACCTTAACAATACATTTACATTAACAATCCAAACAATATGCAAACTATTTACATATATAAGACAAACAAATAACTTTCGTAAAATAATTATATATCTATTGCATTTAAATACTTGTCTTATAACAGTACGACGTTAAACACCAATCAAACAAGCAAATCGTTTGCTGGATTTGGTGGATACAGTTAAATTAATATACATTATAAATTGTTCTGCTTCAAATTGTATTAATTAGAGGGGGGCCTATAGGTTAATTTAATCTTCTCCGTGCGCAGATGTGCAACGCGAAACCAATCACGGAATTAATAAAATTTCCGCAAATTTTTTTTTTTATTATTGTCTTGTCTATGGGAAGATGTGCAACGTAAAAATAAATATCACTCGCAAAACAAGATACGTTCGGCAGTGTAAACTCAAAAATGAGTATAGATCCGCTGCTCGAATGGCAAATTATCAACGCCAGAGTACAATAATCGTGTTTAAACAGAAGAGAAAAAAACATTTATCTTCAAACGGAAGAGTAAAGCCAAATAGCCAATACAAAAAATTGTTCTGATACTTAGTGTTTGGCCGAATTTCTCCTAAACGAAATAAGAAGATATTGTAGACTATTGATATATGGTGGAATATTAATGACAATTCTTTTTATTTAATTATTTCTTTCGCATAAAAACTACAAAAATCACTCAAATTTTAAACTTAGCAAAACTGAAATTGCACAACCTTACAGGATAACACTCCATTCGACGGAAGCATCATTTCGCTTATTTGGTGTCCAGTAACATTACTATAAGTGATTTGGCAGTAACAGTCCAACATATAATAGTTTCAGTTAGGAGACATTTAGACAAAACTTAGAATCGTACAAAAATTTAAAATAAAAGTTATTGACCAGAGCTAAGTATTGTATTGCTGACAAGTATGTTAGATGTAATTCCATAATGCAGAAGAGGATAATGTGGACCTATTTTTATTTCTAAACTATAGATAAAGAGATCTCCTTTGATCGAGATATCTAATTGTTTCTGTTTAAAGTGTTAAATAGTATGGGTTAACAGGGACCCATAGTGTTTATTTGATTGGTGGTTTAACGTTGTGCTCAAGGGTATTTCACGTATATGACGGAATGCCAACCCAATTTTTAGAGGACACCAACCTTGGCGTCACTGGCAACATAAGCAAAGAAACTTGAAAAAACGAAGAAAAACATGACCCAACAAAAAATTATATGCACTGATGCTCAGAGAACACCAGAGCATCAGGAAACTCCCACCCAACCACGCGCTAAATATATACATTATGTATTGATTAAATAAAAACACCAAACCATGAAATGCTCGTCTTAATGTGGATAAAAATCAGTTGATGTATGTCGGTAGTACTCATTTGTATATACTTTTGTATGTGATATCCCCTTGAAACGGGATTGTACGAAAATATTAGGCCTTTTACCGGACCTTGATCAGGTCCGCGCTCGTATAGCTTCGCGTGATCCCAGACTCACTCGCGGTGACTGCTGCACGCCACAAGAGCCTGGTATACGTTAACGGGAAAAAAAGATGGCGACTAAATGACCGTTGATCGCTAAACTGGTGTTCTGATTAGTTCTTTGTTGTAAATACACAGTCTGATTAAAACCAATCCTTAACAGATCTCCATTTGTTTTATCCAATTAAGACCCGGGGATAACACATATAGAACGGTGACGATTTGAATCAAACCTGGTTGCCTATCACCGTTACATTTGACTTAACTTTAGCAAATCCAAGATAAAAATAGGTAAACTGTCATCAATGTAATAAGAGGAAACAATCTAACACAGCTTTAAATTAACACTTTATAAAATACCTTTTTGTCATATTCGCAGCCATGATGAATGGCCAAGAAAGATGCGGTCATTGGATTATACGCTTTTATATATAATAGATTCAAATTCATTTGACGTGCTATAGAAACTATACCAATTGGTCAAACAAGAACGTCAGTGGTCTCTTTCCAAAATCCAGAATGACCTTGACAACAGACCAATCGAACAACTTCACCTGGGAATTTCAGAACTCCCACTTAACCACTACTTTAGCCCGAGCAGAAATGCGCATGCGCACGATTATAAACATTAACATCCGTCATTTTTCGGTTGTGTTTGTAGAGCGGACACCAAAATTGGTATCTTTAGCTTTGAATTAATGGAAACGTAAAATAAAAAAATATGTCAGGGTATTGCAAAAAACAGAAAGTTCAGAACTTTTTCTATCTATTCTAAATACAGAAACATGACTTTTTTTCTTTTTCTTTTATAAATAATTTTAGACCTTCCCTCCGCCTATACATGACAGTTTCCCTGCATAAAAATACATATTTTCGAAGATTTATTCCGTTTTAATCCATTTTCCAAAACTAGCATTGAATTAAAATTGATTTTATTCTCAAGACCATTCTCAAGACCATTCATAAGATATGAATATTACATTATAAGATATAGACATGTAGGTATGAACATGCGCCGCGCTTAAACAGAAGGCACATTATTTCATTAGTTTACACAAAACTATAAGTCCCAGTATTATTAACTTCTTTTTAAAAATGTTTTATAAAGCTTGACATTTTTTTTACTATACTTATTCGATCATTAAACAATTCTTTAGCATCCACAGTTCAAATGTTTATAATATGTGCAACAATGGAAACCCGTTTTGAATTGGAATAAAGACAATAAATGATGGATTTAGTCCCCTATACTATTTCTCTGGCACATTGTACACATCTATTTTCATACGTGACTCAGTTCTATCGACCAGTTTATACAGGCAAACCATGATTAGATGTACGGAATTTAAGCAAACTGTACTGTCGCTATGTAGATATGCGGACATCGCCTGGAAAATCATGTCCAATCATGCATCCACTTACCACCCCGATCGGAGCTAAGTATAGATCCGATTTTAATCAGATTGGGAATTTAAAGAGACATGGACGGCCAAAATAATGTTTTTTTGCGTTATTCTAGAATTACATCAGTTACTAATTTTTCTAAAGAATCAGAAAATTTTCGTTAATTCGATCCCAACTTTCAAAACTAAGTAAAAGTTTAGAAGTTTGCTATTATTCTCGCAAATGATTGGCACTTATTGAAACCTTACCTTAGCGATGTTCTTCGGTCAACATTAACTGTCGCAGAAACGTGATGCAGTAGGAGTTTTTGAATCAAGTGGCGAAAATGGCACTTAACAATAGGACGGCAAGTCCTCTTTACTTTGAGTTCGAATTTTAGCATGGTTTCTCTTTGTTTATTTAAACTAAGTAAAATGTTCATTTCGATGGTAGCATTTTAATTTATGGACAAAATTTAATACTACATGTACGTCAAATCGTAGCAATCTGAATTTGTTGATAAAAGGCATTTTGGGCGACCATGTCTCTTTAAGTATGGGTTGTCGGAAAGATTTTGGCAAAAGGAGGTACTTTTCGAGGTGGATTGTTTTAAAGTGGATATATAGATATCTTTCAAATTGAGTGTAGTAAAACTTGATACCCTGTTACAATGGCCAACAAGAATTTTATTTTATTTTAACCATTGTCAAGATTTTCAAGGTTTTTGCTGTTCCCAAATTTTCGGAGCAAATACTGTTTGTTTTCGGTAATGCTCGGTCTTTTGCAAGTGTTAGAAGTCACCCTATTCCGGATTTTCTTAATAACATAAGTTATCTCCCTTTCCATCAATTTTGTCAAGGATAACCTCCCCTGACGGTAGGTATGTCCCATACAGTTAGAATAGCAGAATCATAGGTTGTTGTTTGTTTTTTTTGTTTTTTTTTGTCATAATAATTATTTTCAGACTATATTATGAACAATTTTTTTATTCATTAATAACCCCCCAAAAATCTGTTTATCTTTGAATTTACCTTCTACATCTGAGTAAATTAAAGCAGTCAAAATAAACACTTTAAAAGATGGGTCTTGCCCGCAATCTATATATAAAAGAGATGCGCCTGTCTGTGTGTTTGTCTGCGTCCATTATACATTCCGAAAGGGCATGACATAATGAAGGTTTTAGGCACGTAAAAAATGGGGATCACTTTCGTCTGTCTGTTTGTGTGTTTGTCCGTGTGCATTGTTCTCCCAAATCTAAAGAGATAGACCCCACAAACCATAGATATTCGGAAAGAGCATGACCCAGAGAAGGTCGGGGAAAATGGGGGTCATTTCCGGACCCCTCGCTGTCTTTTTCAAGATGACACTCCAGAAGGGGCTCTGACCTCCACCTGATACATTCGAATATAATATTGATTGTTGTTACTCCTCCTTCTGGCACTGTACCTAATCAGTTCAAGTTTGGTTGGACCAGCGAAGCGGTGCGGGAACAGCTAGTAGCCTATAAAGGGAGTGACAATTACAAAAAATCGATTCATTTGCTTATTTTGCATTTTTCTCAATTGAGTATGTCTCATACACATACATAATTAAAATAAATAAATAAACAAATAAAAGAAATATATATTTTATTTATTATCCAACTCTTTCAAGCCAGGTGACCGTGCCGGACACCTAATTTAGACTTGGGTAGCTGGTGGCGCTGCCGGTGGGCGGATATAATCGACACACAATACCCAGCGGGACCATGTGCCATGGAACATTCCCACCAAATCGACAGATTGACAGAAACAAACTTAGCTTGGCCACTAGCTGGCATCAAAAGTAGGCGGACATAAAGAAACGCAATATATGAAGACATTTTGTCACATGGGCTATTTATACCAAGTTTGATTAGAATTCGATGAACGTTTTTCAAGAAAATGTCTGGAAAGCAAATTTAGACTAGGCAACCATACAGGTGGCCTCATGCACCGACCCAATTTAAATGACTATACAAAAAACGACAAATATGTTTCGAAGGATGCGAAAAATTCCACGATGCTGAAGTTGACCCCAAAAATTAGCATTAATAAGTATGGGGATACAGAGTCAGAAATACAATTTAACATCATGATTGATGATGAAAAATGTAATTTTGCATCCAAAGATAACATTCAGGACATAAATCATCAATAGCGGGCAAACCCGCCATTCGCCCGGATGACTAAAACAGGCCATCACGACGGACTGAAGAGCGATATGGTAATAAAGAGGATCAGTTCCCTATTTTTCTTCAGGAATGCGAGAGTGCGGATCACTGGGATAGAGGACGTTTGAGTTTGAGAGTATGCAGAGAGCATGAAACAGATACTCTTTAAGTTGCCATATCACTGTTACGATAGTTGGAGGGGTGTAGTTCAGAAAAAAAAGTCATAGAGTGAAACGAAAAGTTGTTTTGTTTGGTAAGTCTTGTTACGTCAGTGGCAAAAAGGATAATGACAACACACTTTCAGAAGAGATGCCAAGAAAACCACTCGAAGTCTATGCTCTCTTCTGTGAGAAAAGTCTTAAACCAAAGCGAAGTTTTGCAAATGCAAAGGTATGTAATTCTTTAAACAAAACAATGCATATCTAAAATATATTGCACTCATCAGAATTTAAACGCAAACAACCAGAATCAACACACAAAAGACAATTTTTACACATGTCCTCCAAACAGTTTATCCCTTGAAACACTGGATAGTAATCAGTGCACTATAACTTTTTTGCCTGTTAAAGTGAAACTGAAGAACGGAGTTACGGTTATCGATACACATTTCTTCCTGGACACACGGAGTAGTATATCGTTTTGCTCCAAAAAGACTTATGGATCAACTAGGAGGTCATGGGCGACACATGAAGATTACATTGGACACGATTGGAACTCCCCACACTATGTATACATATGCAGTGGAGGGTATAGAAGTGTATGACCTCGATATGAGTTAGTTTCCGAGAGTGTATACTAAAGATAAAATGCCAGGAAAGTAGAACACATTCCTACCAAACATGATGTCGAAGAATGGGCTCATTTAACAATTCTCCATCTTCGACAAATCGAAGCATAAATAAGCTTAATGATAGACAACAATGTGCTAAATGCGTATACGACCTGTCACTAGGTCGTTATTGGGCTGGATCCAGCATGTGGAACGTAGTGAGACAGACTTAATAGTCAAAATCTCAGACAAACAGATACTCTGTAAATAGGATTCAAATTAGTAGGATTGAAAGGAAAGAGGAAAATGGAAAAATAAGTAAGACAGGTCATTAATCTGGACTTCCCAGAACGTAAATGTGATGAAAAGAAGGAGTGTTCAGAAGAGGACAAATGCTTCCGACCGAAAGTAGTTCTATTAAAATGAACAATGGCCGCTTCTTAACCAATCTAACATTTAGAGTGACAAATTAAAACTCCCCCTTAAAAAACTGCGAGAAAGTTAACCAACGACTACATTAAGAGAAACATAGCCCGAAGTCCTATTCTATGAAGACAACTGTAAGTTTTTGGCCAATATATTGGATGACGATTGCGCTGAGCTTCTGCCAGAGGAAGAGAAACTACAGCGGGGGACGGAAAGGTGTGATATGTATCACTCACGCTAGTCCAACAAAATTCGAGTTGTATTCGATTGAACTGCTTTTTATGAAAGAATCTCATTGAACTCGTCGTCTTGTACAATGACCGGTTCTCATGAATAATCTTCTTTGAGCTTTAGTACGGTTTCGAGAAGACAAGTTTGCCATCATGGGGGACATCGACAGTATGTTTCAGCATGCACAAGTCTCCAAGTCAGATGCCGGCTGTCTACGTTTCTACTAGTGGCCGATGGGTGGGACAAGGAGCTTAATCCAATTGACAAGATGAAATAGGATAAATTGATAGATGACTTACCTCTACTAAACAATCTTCAACTGCCTAGTTGCTGTACTTACCTAAAGCCTTTGGTCCATGAAGTAGGCAGTTACGAATTACACACTTTCTTGGACGCTAGTGTCAGTGACGAAGGTATATGGTATGGTTTCTTGCTGCGATTGACAGTCAACAATATACGTGTACACTGCTCTTTTCTGTTTGGAAAGTCTCGTGTATCACCAGTCAAGACAACGAACACTCCAAAAATGTAGTTAACTGCGGTGGTCATGAAAGTCAAATTCAGCAACATATCGTTGAAAAAGCTTGATGGTTAGCTGAAACGGATTATGTTCTGGACAGACAATTCATTGGTCTTGTAAATTGTGATATATAACCAGCTAAACCATCAAGACAAGGGTTGCGCATCGCGCGGATATTATCAAGACCAGCACTGAAATGCCACATTGGACTATGTGGACTCGAAACGCAATCCAGCTAGTTGCGTCTCAAGAGGGTTGCCGATGCATAGATTTATCCAGAAAGAGACTGGTTTATTGGTCCGGAGTTCCTGTGGTCTTGTGAAGAAGAATGAACCAAAATCCACATTCCCTTCATTACTCACCAGGCGGTAGAAGAAGTAAAGCAAGCTATCGCGGGGGTCCGTTGTTTCCATATTAAGTAGTACGGAGTAAGAAGCGGAAAATCCGTCGTCATATAAGTGAAATACCCTTAAGAAGGACGTTAAACACCAATCAAACAAACACATCTTAGTGTGTGTTGTGTTACATACCAGTAAGGGTGAACAGAAGGTGGCGGATTTGGCAAAAGAGCGACTGTCTCCTGATGACCCGGCATTTACTAGTTGCGGAGTGGAGTATTGACGACCGTTTTACAATGTGGTTTGTCCGTAAGTGATGGTCGACTGTAATTGGGAATAAATCCCCAATTAGGGGGCGGGAATGTAACTGCCAAACCGTATATTTCTTACTAAATGCATTTGCTTAAATAGTAACTGTTTTGTTTTGTTTTTGCTGATTAACTATTTTCACAATTTTTGTCCGTGCCGCTTGTTTGCATTAGGCATGACTCTATGTTTATTAAACGTTGGCGATATTTTCTCGAAATGGGTTACAGGTGTTACGAACACTTGCCATCAATTTCAACCAGTATGGGGAATAACATCGAATATTATCAGAATAAAGTGACCTGCAAAACGTCAATCATCATAGCCACGTAGCCACCATATCGCCATATTGATCACGAGAATTGATTAGCCTACAGCTGATGGGTTCAATTCAATTTACCATGCTGGAAATACTGTGTAAACTCCTGTATCTGGACCAACTTGGTCCAAAGAGTATTAATAAAAACAAAAGCGATTGTTCATTGATTTTGAAGGATATAAGTGTATAAACGTTAATGCCAATACAATATTGTGAAATGTCACAAATGCTTATTGAAATCTAAACAATATTATTGGAACGCAACACAAACATATTGGACAGTTGCTCAATAATTTTAAGGTCTACCAGTTTACTCTCAAATATTGACAACAATCAGATTGTGCTATGTCCTTATTGTCCAATAGCCAATCGTCTTTGTAACGTAACACAAATAACCCAGAAACAACTTCAGAACAACCGTCCCAAGGGGAGATGCTTTGATAAAGTTAAAGATTTGGGACTATATCCCAACACTGCCACGCGATTACCTGAAACAGGCTGTAGGGATTAAATGAACGGCATGGTGTTTGAGATTTTCAGTGAGAAAAAAAAGCTTGGGGAAATTTTGTAATGATTTAATAACAATACATTTTGTATTCACATAGCTGCGTGAAAGTTTGATGACAGCCTAATTCAATGGATCTGTCCAGTCTGATACCATCTTCTCTAGACAAGTGTTTTATTCCGAGGTATATACTCTCCATTACAATCCCTTGTCGGATGGTGCGACTCAAAGCAGATTACACAGCTACGATTTTGATTGCATGCATAGAAACTTCCGCGCAGACAGTCTGGAGGCGCCTTATTAACAGACCCGGCGGGCTGGTCGCGGCATTGACTTTGATGATGCACAGGTTTGTGTAGTGGTGATCTATTGCACGACCCCTGCAGTGATAGTCTATTAGGTTGAGAATAATGTACGTTTCACAACACATTTACCCAGCTCATATAGATAAGAGATGCAAATGTCTGTGCGAAAAGTTTAGATGACGTAATGTTGGATTTTTACTGTTTGTAAGTTCTTGTCTGATTGGTTGTAACAAGAAGAGTTAACTCGAATTATGACTACTTTGCTCAATAAAGGGCGCAGTTGTAAATTCTGGTTTGGGTGGCACGATCTGCCATGGTATTGTAATGAAGAGTTGCTCGGAATAAAAATCTTGGCTCGCAAAGATGTTCTGATACTGAAAGAAGGTCATATCATTTCACTTTTTTTTTATCCTAAACAATTGCCGTGATAAGATTTAGTGTCACAGCTGTTTGATAATTCACACCACTCAGCATTGAAATATTTCATTTATTCGGCTATAAATACATACAAGCAATCATATTTGTTTAAGAATAATGCGTTTTTTCACAGGCTCTGTTCTGAATCAATTTCAAACTAATTTGCAATAATACTTATAGTTATATCATCAAAATGTAATGAATAAAATTGTAAAAAGGGGGAGTTAACTCGAGTTATGACAACTTTGCCCAATAGAGGGCGCAGTTATAAATTCTATTTCGGGTTGCACGATCTGCCAAGGTATTGTAATGGAGAGTTGCTCGGAATAAAAACCTTGGCTAGCGAAGTTGGTCTGATACTAAAAGAAGGTCATATCATTTCCCTTTTTTTTATATCCTATATAAACAGTTTCCGTGATATAAGATTAAGTGTCACAGCTGTTTGATAATTCACACCATTGAAATATTTCATTTATTCGGCTAATACATACAAGCAAATCATATTTTTTAAAAGAATAATCCGTTTTCTCCCAGGCTATATTCTGAATCAATTTCAAACTAATTTGCAATAATACTTATAGTAATATGTAATGTAAATATTTAAATTATCAGCTCGGGATAGAAGCTAAATAATGAAACAAATAAAATTAATTTCCGCTAATTTCCCCAGAAATGTTTTTCTGGTAATACACTTTAAGCTTTAAAAGGTGCATTTACGATTACAAAACGATGCAGTACTGGGTAAATGACTCATTAATGAATTTAACTTCAGCAGTTTTTTAAAGTTTGTTTGACTGGGGTTTTACGCCGTGTTCAGGGGTATTTTACATATATGTCGGCGTTTGGTGGAGGGAAGAACCCTTATAGGAACATATAATACGATACACGACATGGACAGGACAATACATTACACCACATACAATCTATTCCTTATGCATCTTAGTTTAGAGAGCACCAGGGCATCAGGAAGCGATATTCAGCGTTAAAAAGAATACACTGCTCGATATATGCCCCCC
>JAVFBY010128226.1:0-11747 GCA_034781015.1 Tonicella lineata
GTTTTTATACAGATGGCGCTACTAGTGTATCATAAGTGATACTAAGGGCATTCGTGGCTTAAGTTGCAACTTGTAAAGTCTCCACAGCCTCTCCAATGTTGTGTATCATATATGATACGTGGGGCATTATAGGGTTAATGGTTAAACTTTTTACAAATACATATAGAGTAGTTTAGAACAAGGCATAAAAGATCGTGTGTAGAGTCTAGTATATAGAAATAAGAAAAAATAATTAAAATAAATACATGGCTTTATACGCAAATGTGACAAATTGTTTTATAAAAAATAACAAAAATAAATACATAAGTAAATAAACAACTTATTAAAACTGAATAAATGTATTTAACATGTAGATATATAGACAAATAATTAACAAAGAGTTCTTTTTTATGTTACTATTATTTACTATTTGTCATTATTAATTACAGGGTTCACACGGGGCCTGAAAAGTTCTTAAACTCAATACGTCAAATTCAAGATTTAAATCCATAACCCACTATAAGTTAATTCTATTCCAGCAGGACAATCTGTTTTAACGAAAGTCATTATGTTTTACATTTACTCCTTTATTAACTGAATGGTTCTTTATTTTGCTAGTTTTAAAGTAATGAAAGTGTTGTAAGTATAATATTAATCTATGTATTGGCCCCAACAAAATCAATTAAAAATCAACTGAGAACAAAGACAAGGACGGATTTGGTGGTTAGATTGCAAGTTTACAGTTGGTAAGATTGGAAGCAAGTTAAGATTGATAAGTTGTTTCAGTTATAGACTTAACGTAAGCTAGAAGAAAAGAGCGCCACAAGAATTGGCAGTAATCTGTAGTGGTTAGTGAGAGAGTAGTTGGGCAATTTTAAAAGTGAAGCAGGGAGAGGTTCAGCAAGTGGACTCAATTGGAGTCAAAGCAAAGGCAACCAGATGGTAGAAAGATGGCTTCAATTTTGACAGTGGCAAAAATTATGGACATAAACTTACAAGGAAGCTTCAATTCTGTCAGCGGCAATGTGGACATAACTTATAACGAAGGTTCAATTTTGGCAGTGGCAAAAATGGTGAACATGAACTAATGAGGAAGGTTCAATTTTGGCAGTGGCAAAAATGGTGGACATAAACTTATAGGAAGGGTCAATTTTGACAGTGGCAAAAATGGTGGACATAAACTTACAAGGAGGCTTCAATTTTGAGAGTGGCAAAAATAGTGGACATAAACTTATAATGAAGCTTCAGTTTTGACAGTGGCAAAAATGGTTGATATAAACTTACAAGGAAGTTTAAATTTTGACAGTGGCAAAAATAATGGACAAAAATTTATAACAAGGGTTCAATTTTGACAGTGGCAAAAATGGTGGACATAAATTTATAAGAAATATTAAATTTGGACTGGCAAAAATGGTGGACATAAATTTATAAGGAAGGTTTAATTTTAACAGTGGAAAAAATGGTGGACAAACACATTTAAGTAAGCTTCAATTTTAACAGTGGCAACAATTGTGGACATAAACTTATAAGAAAGGTTCAATTTTAACAATGGCAACAATGGTGGACAAACATATTCAAGGAAGCTTCGATTTTGACAGTGGCAACAATGGTGGACTATGTTTGTTAAGAAACGATGCTGTGATCAATAATCTCCCGTAGATTATTAGACAAGAACTCTTCATGAAGTGTTTATTCGTAGGGGTGAAACATCTGATAACATTGCATGTTTTTCGTTAACTAAAACGGCTCCGACAAAATTCATTATTGCTTCTACAGTATTTTTTAAATAAATCGTAAATTGCATCGCTTAATCGGAAATTCAAGTATCATGTGGGGAGGTCACTCCCTTTGTCTTAACTCTTAACATCTTAGTAAGCAAGGACACATTACGGCTCATCTGGGAAAGGTTGAAGCACATGTAACGAATTGAGGATGGTTAATAAGGGGAGGAAATTGAGGGCAACGGCATCGGGGCAGGTCCTTGGGTTGATTATCATACATACATTTTGTAGGGATCGATCTGGCCGTGACCCACAATAGCGCCACCACGTGACATGGCTATGAGAGCTTGAAGCTCAGCAATACGTTGATCTGATGACGTCCGCTTTAATCTGAGGAATTCGAGGAAGTAAGATATTTTGATTAATGTTTCAGCTTTGACAAACCTGTAAATGTCCTGAAAGAATAACTCATGTATTACCTTTTATCTACATCAACCATACCACAGGCTATATCATCACACCCGGGGCCTAATCCACCTCCTAATGCTATCCAGGCTAAATACTCAGCTGTCCGAACGTCGGCTGACTGGCGTTTAGATCTGCAACATTGAACATGGACAATGGACACAGGACAAAACAAGGACAAAACACAAGCCAAAAACAGCTAAACATAAAACATAAAAACACAAAGTCGTAATTTAGTCATAGAGGAAATCAACTTAACAATTCATTAGTTTACACGTCCCACAATATTCATTGCATAATGAATACAACAAATAACAAGTATTTACACAATGAACACAAATTCATAATTCTTAACACCACAAACTCAGGGGTCGTTACAGCATGAACATAAATTAACAATTATTCACATCACAAACGTAAACTCAAGAGTTATTAAATCATAAACATGAATTCAAGATTCACTACATCGTCAAAAAAGTCACAATTAATCATATATAACACAATTTATTGCATCAAAGGCAAAAACACGCACTTACACCATCAGCACAAAACCACACAAAATACACTATATCTTGAACACAAAATAACAGAAAGTCATATAACATCGCAAGAAAGTTGGGCGAATCGAATAACAATCAAGCATATGTTTAAGTCAAACAAATCGACTGGTTGAGACAAGAGCCGAGTTAACAACGATTAAACGGTGACAGTACATTATAGTACCTAATATTGACCTCATTTGAGTTAATAGTATTTTGAAGTAAAAAAAACCCTGCCTAAACACATACTGAGAATTGTGTGGGTTAAACTTTTGTGTCCAACTGAATCCAGACGCCACTAGTGAATTGCAATTATTGCATAGACCACTCAGACAGCCCGTTTTCACTAACTGCTGGTCAGTTAGTGCTTAGTGTATTTCTGTAACATGTCAAGGTCTTAGTCTGTATTTATGTTAGAACTGGTCTCGATTCCACGAAATAGTTTAATAATTAAGTCAAAATCTTTAAATTCCCCTTAATTACCTACTTTTAAATATTGACTCTTCATATTTGTGATTTAGTTTCGTTATATCAGCAGGTATATATTCGTATTATATTTGCATAATATTTTGAACAAATATGTTCACAAAATGGAATATAGTATGTTGATTGAAGTCAGAAATTGCTTTGTGGTTTCTCTTCGTTACTAAATCCCCAATCACACCAGGGGTATGCTCTTACCGTGTCCAAAAATATCTCCGAAAGTGGCCCAAGGAAAGTGGAGGACGTGTAGAACTTGGTACGAGAACAGAAGGAACTTATAGGGACGTGGTACGGCCTTCGTTTGCATGGAGGACGTGGTCAATTTTTGAACATGCTCAAAACTTACGCAACGAACGCGTTTAATAATTAGTGTGATGAGGACTTAATAGAGGGATATCACAAGAATAACTAGTACACTGTTAAATAGAACATTTTAAGCCAATTTAATATACATATATATAAGTTTGTAATATTCCCATGGGCATAAAAAAATCCGAGTTGGCTTCTGGCACTTTTTATGGATACAGCAAGTAGCGGAATATAAACTATTAATAATTTATGAATAAAAAACACGTTGTCGAAAGCTTTTATATTAGTATAACAATACTGGCGGTAGTATCACTCAATGGACGAATACATATTTCAAACTTCTTTAAATTTATTTACAAACTGACAACTACATTTCATCCTACAACATTAATACAACAACATAAATGCTCTATAGAATGAATCTATTGATATGGAAAGGCTTTCTCTGCATTTATAAAGATATGAAAATATCATCACTGGTAACATGAAATTAAAAGAAGCACTCGTTAAGAAATCACTCAATTACTATTGGGCATTTTTGGTTTTGGAGCAGACATTTAAAATGTATTGGTCATCCTTTGAGCTACGATATTAAGAGACAAGTTATATTTTTGTAACAAATAAGATGTTAGTTTAACCTGTTCATTCTTTAACTGATAGCCTAATGTAATTTCTTTATTTTAAACTGCGATATTTTGATGTCGCAAATCAGGCCTTTTTCTAGCATTGAACTCAATTCAAAATAGTTCTTCTTTATACCATTATCAAGGAGCCTGTTCAGGATAGCTTTTAATTTAAAATCTTCGATATGGATTTTTTTGTAATCTACGTTTCAGAACAAGCGTATTCAACTTATATGAAACGTGCCATTATTTGAGTAATTAGATAGCATTATAGCGTACACCAAATGAAGGCAAATACAATTTTTATTGACAAATATAACATTATAGACATAGGCTTCGTATAGTGACTACATGATGTTAATATTAAGCATGCTGAAAAACATTTTAAAATGTTAATAAAAGAGCGTACAATAGTATAAAACTACAGACATAGTGAACATTAGAAGTAAATGCTTGCATATTATTGTAAATGTTTTGTGTTATGTTAATTTATTCACTTGTCGCGTGTTATCCAACACAGTATATTTATATCTCAATATATATACTTATGTTCTTTATTTCCGCCAAACAATAGTGCTTTATTTTTGGTTTTACAAATTAAGAATTCCTCGGTGAATGAAATAGAAATAAAATACGAATTGGCGTTTGAATTGAACGTGTTTGAATTGAACCTGTCTCACATAAGCCACATGTTACAAAGGTTGCTTGAAACGATGCGAAAAGTTAGCAAGAATAGAGACGGATATAAAAGCTGATAACTTACCTTGCATCAGCGATAAATCGACCCTGCGTTAATGTTGCTACTGTGACAAGTAGAACTAAGGCGATAGAGATGACCTGGGTTCGGTTCATTCTGAAACTGGGAGCATACGACACCGCGTGTTTTATATAAGCAAAACAAAACAGTTTTATACAAGCAAGGCGAAACAGTTTCCGATGTTAAATACATTAATGAACGTTTATTCAACGGTGGGTGCCAAGTGGGAAGGATACATACCACCCGACTACCCCAACAACTTGTCAACGAACCAGGCAAACAAATCGGCAAAACGACAAAGTATTTTCGAAACGCGCAAATCGATCTACTTTAAGAACTATGTATAGCAGCTATTCACGTATGGAAAACTGTATTCCACATTTGTCAGACATTGATGTATTTAAGCAGACCAAATAAAATAGAAAACGAAGACGGTCAAGTAAGAGAGTAATATCGAAATGGATTAGTCTTGAGTGTATTACATCTAGAAAGAGAGGAAGATGGTTGAAAAGAAAACTGTGAAAGAGGTGACTGATTGGATGAAAACGGAATGTCCGCCGTGTTAGTTCTCGACGGCTATCTGCCCTCTCTCTGGGGACTACGTGGAAACATTGCTAACAAAGCACAAGCCATTAATAAAGGTTTGCCACAATAGAGAGACACAGAACGGAAGAGCAATCAGGCTATAATGGACATAAGACGTCCTTCGGTGGTACACACACATTTCATCGCTTCCTCTACTTTACAGACTGCAATAGAAAAAAAACCTCTTAGTAACCTGGGGTCCCTTTAACATACGCTTCATGTCAGTTTAAAATACCTGTAACAAATTGGCTCTTCGGGTATTCCATATCTTTTGGACGACAGTGTTTTAAACTCACCTATATCACTCTTCTTTTAAATCTTTAAAATAAGGAGTACATAAATTGAATGGACCATGTGTGCTAAAAAAAATTCGTCGCATTCTTAATTACTTCAGGGAATTGTACATTAAATATCCATTCCCATAAGCCCTAGCTATAGACAAATGAAAATAACATTGTGTCAAACAGGTGTTTATTTTACTGTTATGTTTATGCACATTTAACTGTCAAAGCAAATAATAATAGTTCGTTAGTAGAAAAAAGGACAGAACTGATATTGTTTCAATAAACAATGTCTTCAGTGGGTCAGAAACTCGTCTTGACATCGGCGATATTGGAAAATTAATAAGGTAGCCGGAATCCATATCATTCTTTTTTATATGTAGTCCAATAAAACCAATGTCTGCTGACTGTGTTTTGAAAGTGTCGTCAAATATTGCTTTAGTGTTATAATACCTCTCTCTTTATATAAAAAAGCAAATCAGTTAACTTAAAACTAAACATCTAGTATGTGAAGCGGTATCTGTTATACAAAATTTGAAGGCTGATACATTTAAGGCTGTTTTAAACAATTCCCTATATAATCAATATTAGTTGCCGACATTGTAGAAAAATTCTTAAACAGACAGACAGAAGCTAATGCCTTAACAATTCCCACTTCCATCTTAAAAGTTTATAAAAGCAACCTCTACTTAAATAAAACTATGCAAATACCATCTAAAAGTAGTCTTATCAAAGTTAACAAAATAATGTTATAATAAATTATTGCAAACAATTATAGAAATAGTTAATATATATATTAATATTGTACGTATTTATTCGGGCATGTTAACTTATTTTCCTATACCAACATCGTTAAAGCAGGAATTGAATATGTCTGCCTGTTTCTGTCGATGTGTATTAATGCCTTTATGTATGTGGGCACGATAACTAAATAACTACCTTGCCGGAATTTGTTACCAAAATTGAAGAAAATACTCCCCACAGACCAAGGAATAAGTGATTAAATATTGGAAGGCCGAAGATCACACTGGCCAAAAGTTTAATAATCAATATGGAGAAGGACAGGGCTGGCCAATTTTATGAAATTGACATTAACTAGAAGACTTTGGGCAGTAACTTATAACAACAGGTGCCAATGGTAAGCACTTTTAAGACTTTAAGACATTTAAGGATTTAATCGCATATATTTGAAGATTCAGAAACTCATAATATCAGAGACTTTTTACTGCTAGGAAATTCAGTGTCTTTACTACAGGGAAAATCAGTCACAATGGCTACCAGAAAAACAGAGGCTATGACTACCTTGACAATTCGAAATTTTACCATCAGTAAAAACCAGAAACTTTTTCTGCCAGAAAAGTCAATGAATTTTACTACTGGGGAAAATCTGCAGTCGAATAAAAAAACAATAACCTTATAAATAATTCAGATCATAAAAATGAACGAAACGGTGCAAAATATATAATAATAAAAAGTTGCTTTCGACATTAATGTATTGACGAAGAATTGCTTCTGCGCTGAGGTTTTGGTTATTGGAATATGTGTATGCATAGGCCATCGTTCTATAAACTGTAATATAGGAACAATATAGAATGAACAAGTGGGATTCACGGGCGCTATATATACACATCTGAGAAGGCAGTAAACCATTGCAATGCGTTCCAGGTAGCAATAATAAACGTGTTCCCTTTGTCCAGATGTTAGCAATCAGAGGAAATACTCTAAATATGACCTTATTTCTGGACACCAACACAGAAATATATTACAGAGTAGTCTTTTATACATCAGATGAAAATAGTCTAACTGAGTTAAGTTGACGTTAAGTCAACTAAGTTAAGTCCGAGGATTTTTATTTCAATCGGTAGAGGGTTTATAGGTTATTTACAGCCACTGTTTCTTAATGGTAAATGAGTGTTCGTATGGTGGTCCTTAGCAAATTGCGTGGTCAGTTTAACCGGACGTCGAGAAAACAGCTGGCTTTAGTATTCAGTCTGTTAGTCAGCAAACCAACATTAAGGTTGTCTAAATAACATTTCAATCTAATTAGTTTCTAAATGAGGGAGCCAATCCAGGTAATATTTGAAAGACGGCTTAATAAAATAAATTATTTAAGACATAAAAATATGAATTATTCTTTATTATTCTTCTAAAAACTCTTAAACAAAAAATTAGAATAACCAAAGGTAGTTTGTTCGATGCGTATCTTATTAGTTATAGCAGGCATAGGATCTCAATATTTTACAACAAAAAGGTGGTGGTCTTTTAGCAATATTTTGTCTCAATTTGTATTTTACAAAACATACAAAGCCAACTTTATACAAAATCTTCCTATACAAGATTTTAAAATTAAAATTTAAAAAGATAACAAATGGCTTTGGTTATATAGGTACCTGTCTGTGTGAAGAATATACGTATGAGAAATGTACATGTGAGAAATATACATGTGAAGGTAGTCCCTGTAACTTGTTCCAGACACTTGTCAAGGTAATAGGTGTTCTAGGTTGGAGGATAACATAACATACGCTTCACAGTCACAGATAGCCGATCTCTTACTGACTTTACCTTATACTGTGTTAATAAACAGAGATGATTTTAAGGCATTGGTAAAATGATGCCTATACAGCGTAAAAAAATTGGTCGTTGTAAAGAGTCAAAAGATCAAAGGGTAGACGTACCTGGCTTGTCTAAAAGATAGCGTTTTCTCCTCACTGCGTACTCTCTCTCAAGGTTCTATAGCTCTCCTGTGTTCACCGATTAAAAGTATTTTAAAATCACGTTTCTTTCCTTAAATCCAAATCGAACGATCTTTCTTCTGCTAGATTGTCCGCTTATATAGGCAATAGCCGTGAATACAGGAAGGCGATTTCCACGTTTATCTTCAGGCCAGAGTACTCAATCTCTGTGACTGCACCCACGAGCAGCGCGGCCAATAGAATGACCGCTCCAAACTACCGGCCACTCACCATACCAGAGTCTCTAACAAGGAGGTAGTGAGGTAGAAACTTCCACCCACCAATATTTCAATGTAATATGTCTGTTCACGCATTGCAAGACTTAACATAATCCTAATGTAATAGTTCAAATAACGTTCAAATAATAGTTAGAATAGATGTATCGAGAAACGTTTAATATGAGTAACAGAATAGCTATAACCCACATGCGATATTGTCCACATAGAGACAAACAACAGTCTGTAACAATTCAATTCTAACGATTAACCATTTACGGCAAAGCTTTACAATCTGATGCATTGAACAAAACAAATAAACTAATATGATATATACATTATTAAATAATATGCTAATATGTTGATTAGTTTAGGCATATGAAAGAGAAAAAGAACCCCCATCATCCCACGCGCCCCTTCCCCCTCCCCCTCCTGAAAAAATAAACCCGAAAAGAAAAGGAAACAAAGAAATTTGTTCTACACATGCGCTGAACTAAATAATTTTGCTTACGAACGTGTGCCAGCTAAGACGCTGGAATAATAACCAAAAGCCATCTTCGCGAGCCAATGTTAATACATCTCTGTATTAGCATTAGCACACAACAGGCGGTTAGGGTGTTATCTGGGCCATGTTGAACTGAAATATCAAAACAAATACACGTGACTGCAGTGTGGTAGAGAGTCGCTAAATGGGTCTCTATGAGTTGAGAAGTTATGACAGAAAGCAGCAGTCGAAATAAACTTCTACGAGATCAAGCGCTTGTTTTCTATGATATCCAGCACATAATTGTTACATTATTTATTCAATCTACGAGATGTTCTAGTATGTGCCGGAACATCAAACAAAAGGCCGACAGGCGGTACTCTGCACGTGACCGAGAGAGTGTCTCTGATTAGGGCAATCAAAAATCGACCACTTCAGGGAAACCAGGTCATAGCATAGAAGTAATGCGTTTTGTCGCATGGTGTCTCTATACTTGTATACGTCTAGAGATGCCATATGTTAAGATGATGCGGTAAGTTATTCTTTGCTGATCTGTTACGCCCTGGCCACCACAAAATATTTTTGTTATTTTGGGACTACACTTTCTTTATTACAATACATTATAGTTCAGTCGGCCGTCGATTACTACGGGCGATTCAGTGCCTGACTCTGGGGGTCGTGCGTTTGATTTATTCATAATCTATTTGACGGGGAAAGATATTAAGCCTTTGGCTAATCCCGTGTCGCCGTTGAAAGAATTACAAAGTGGCATTTACCAGGTAACAAATTACATATACAATGTAAGTGAATGTCCACTGTTTCGCCCGGCATCACAATCTAAAGGTTTCTTGTCTTTTGAACCCTTTATTAAATTAGACAATGCTCAATCTTGGTTTATAGCATTATCTAGAAACTAATGTAATTCATAGGTTATCTTGTTTACGCGCCTTTGTTGCAACTATTGTAATACTATTATTATTGTATCATAGCTACTATGATGTGGAGATGTTGAGACGAACCCTGGGGCCCCTGTTGTAAATTCAAATTGTGACTCAAATATATCAATCGTCCAATTAAACATATGTGGACTAAAAGATAAACTTGATAACATATTCGCGAACCTCAACACATACGATATTATAGCTTTAACTGAATCGCATTTAACTGTATAGATAATACGGAAATATTACTTCCTGGGTTTTACGAACCATTCCGACGTGATCGAGGTCAAGCATTGGGTGGAGTATGCGTTTACGTGTTACAAGTTAGCTGTTTAACGATTACCCCAATTTGAAGATGCTCATTTATAAATCATGTGGGAAGAAACCTTAAAATCAAAAAATACCATAATATGTGTCATTTATCGACGACACAATACTCTATTTGATAAATGGAAAGATATTTATGAAAATATAGAAAATGTTATTGTTAAAAAATAGGAATAAAAAAGTCATAGTTGTTGGCGATTTAGATCAAAGTAAATTCCACCTTAGAGATATTATAACCCGCCTTGGCCTCAATCAAATTGTAACAGAATCATCTAGACCTGTCTCTGATACATTATTAGATCCAATATTCTGTTCTAACAATATTCAAACTAATAATTCTTGTATTCTTTCAAACTTCTGTAGCGATCACAAAATATAAGCGTCTATTGCGGAATTAGGAAACTGGAGATAAACAATGGCGTTGAGCAATGGGGATAAACAATGGTGGAAAATAGCTAAAGCCCTGTTAAAAAAATATTGCAATAATTGAAATGTTTTCTCGCCACTTGTTGTTTAGGGTATTTATCATTTTAATAATAAGAATAAGTCTACTTTCTTAAATGATTTCTTTGCTAAAATATGTAGTGTTGATGACCGTGGTATATTTGTGCCATTGTCATTCATAGCCAACCATACCATATCTGATATAGTTACGAGTACCCAGGAAGTCCTCAACATCTTAACCGATCTTTACACTTCGAAGGCAGTAGGACCGGACGGCATTAGTCCTAGCGTTTTAGTTAAAGGCGCAAATATTATCGAACCTTTTTTTGTCCAAATTGATCAACATTTCCTTATTAAAAAGTGTTTTCCAAACGCAATGTAAAGTGGCAAATGTCACACCAATCCACAAAGGGGTGTCTATCCACGAGTTGAAAAATTATCGGCCTATATCACTGCTCAGCTGTGTGAGTAAAGTTTTTGAGAAGGTTGTTTTCGACCATGTCTTCCACGATCTCGACAGTGTCGCAGTGATAAATCTCGATACCAATACGACTTTTTGCCAGGTAATTTGACAATTACTAAAGTTTTGGATGTTTATTATGATATTGTTAATGCTCTTGACAAAACCCTTGACTTTATGCCAGAGTTTGGCATAAAGCCCTTTTGTCTAAGTTACAAAGTCTTGGTGTCACTGATAACTTATTTATGTGGTTAAGTGACTATCCGTCCCATAGACAACGACGAGTCGTTATTAACGGTCAGGAATCTTCTCTGCGAGAAATGCATAAGGGGGCCCGTCGGGGTTCTGTTCTGTTCTTGGCCCTATATTATTTGCATCATTAATAATATTCGGCTTTTTGCC